>VSDK01011805.1:277295-313590 GCA_009767595.1 Symbiodinium kawagutii
TATATTATTTATTATATAATTAAGATTTTAATTAATTTAAATATTATATTAAATTAATTTAAATAATATATTAAAAATATTAAAAATATTATTTAATTTATTTATTTTTTATCTATTTTTAATTTATTAAAATTATTTAATTTTATATGTATTTATTAACATTAAAAAAATATTATTTTAAATAACATAAATAATTAAATTTAAACATATTACTAAAAAATATAATACTTAAATTATATTTCATTATTAATTAATTTAAATATATTTTATATTATTAAATTTATATTATAATAATTAAAATTTAATAATTATAATTTAAAATAATAATAATATTATAAATTAAATATTAATATTTTTTAATTTTTAATAATAAAAAATAAATAAAAATTAAAATTATATTTAAATATTTTATTTATAGGGTTAAATTTAAAATTTTTTAGGAAAAAAAATTTTCCTTTTTATTAGTTATATCGAATAAGCCCGGCCTCGGGGGCCAAAACCCTATTTTTAAATTATTTTTGCCAACCTGCATATTCCCCCCCGGTTTACAAAATTAAAATAATTTTCAGGCCTCAAAAAATTCCTTTTATTTCGCGGGTCCGCCGGCCCAGTTTGGAGCCGCTGGTATTTTTTTCCCGGCCTGGAAAATACTTTAAAACCGGTTTTAACCAATTTTCCAACCGTAAAATAAATAAAATTTTTCAGGCCCCCGAAAAGTTGTTTTTGTCTTGCGGACCCGCAAGCCCAGTATTGAGCCACCGGCATTCTTTTCGAGGACTGGAAAGTATTGTGAGAGCGGCTTCTTGCAAGTTTGCAATCGTAAAATCAAAACAACGTTTCGGGCCCCGAACTAAAAAATCTAAGGAAAGCCAAGGGTGTAAAAATAATCATCCGGTTTTTTATAACAAGAATAATTGGAATACATACTTAAGAAATTGCTAAGAAATTGAGGGGCCCTCAGACCGGGAACGTGGAAAATCTTGAGCAATCTAAATTTAGAATTTGAGGGACTCTGGACCACAGATTTGGGATTCTTATCCAGGAGTTCCACTGTAAATTAATAATAAATTAATTCTTAATTATTACACGGTACAAATATTTTTTGAAGGATATGCATGAATTTTACCACAATGGTCTAAAGCCGAAGTACCTCACAGCGATTGTTGGCGACTGGAAGAAGCGAAATTACACAAACGTTGCTGCTGCAGAGAGTGCTCATGACAAATCAGGGACCCTATGAAAACAATGATGGTTAACCAGCAAGTCAACTACAAACTGACCAGTATCAACCATGTTTAACCATTATTGACCATTATCAACCATTAATAATTAAGCATAATCATAAGCAACTATTAACCAGGAGAATAGTCGTAGATTGGCCCCTTTCAGTTGATGCGAAGCGTGAGAAGACGGCGCTTAGGCCGGCACCAAACCTTCACGTGCCTGACCACCTGAGCGCAGCGAATGGTCAGTTCCCTTGGTCGATCATTGAGCATGGCGCGAGCAAATCGGTTTCTCCGTTTGGTGGTTTCTCAAGTCATAGGGGTACCCCCAAATCATCCACTATTAGCCATGTATAGTAATAAACCAACCATTTGTTGGGCTCCCTATTTTGAGACACACCCATTTGTTGAAGAGGGGGATTACATGCACAACTCAACAAATCATTGGGGACTGCTGGAACGTATTCGAACACTGTCTACAGACCGCCCATGCATCGAAGATTTCAAGTGAGCTTACGATGTTCATGTACTTGTGGTGTTGGCCAAGATTGAACCTTTCATTATCATGCTTATTCACAAACAACATATTGCATTACATGACTTATGTTTAATCACTTGTCAACCAAGAATAGTAACCATGCTTCAATAAGAGTTGCAATTGCTTTATCAACCATCTACGAGTACCACCCTTGACGTTTGTTGATTAATTGGCTTCATACTTTACATGCAATAACCGTCGTTGATGAAGCTACTATTGCTAAGCCACCATGGCTAAGCTACCATTGTTCATCATTAATTCATTAATTCATGAAGGTTAATGATTAACCACCATCAAGACCCCTCTAGGGGGAGGGGTTACCGGGGTTCGAACCTGGAACATTTCACTTTGAAGGGAAATACCCACAAGATTTCAATTGCCACAGTAGAGGGTGGGGGAGTTACCCTTCCAAAATTCCACATTCCCACCTTTCGATCAGAGGGGGAGAGGGACTTGTGAAAGCCTGAACCCTCCCCCGAGAATCCATCATTAAATCCCTTTTGATCAACCACCATTTACCATGGTTGCTGAAGCTTTACGAACCCATTATCATCAAACTAGACAAACAATCCTTGCTTCGTGATCCACCAGCACCAGCAGGAGAACAACCCGTTTTTGCGGCAAACGCCCGCGCAACATAAGCGCACCGGATCATGGATCACATAGCAGAAGTTCAGCAAGCTATCCTGGCACTGTTGGGACTGGCAAGCTAATCAGTTAGCTGATTGATGATGCTTCATCAGTTCAATCAGTCAGCAAGCTAATCAGCTATAGCCGATTGAGGATCATCGTTGCTAATCAGTTAGCTGAGCTGATGGTGAATTGATGGTGAACTCCATAGCTAATAATGAAGCTTACTGATTAGCAACAGCTAATTGATGGTTAAGTGATTGATGGTGAATTGATGCATAGCTTCATACGAAGCATTCATGATGGTGAATTGATGCTTCATTCGCAGTTTGCTGATGGGGGCCCATGAGGTCAATGCTGGTTGATGGTGTGATGCGCTTAATCCTGGCATGCTAGTCTTGGCTAATAATGGCTAGTAAAAATTTTCAATCATGATATAATATTGTATTATACACTTATACAAATAAGTATAGTCATTGTACTATTGTCATTCACTCATTATATATATATGTATATATACGCATAATATTGTACTATCAACTTAGTACATAAACCTCGTGTCACGGTATACTACCATGGGACCATGGTTATATTCCTCACTTCCACCCAGCGAGATGATCTTGGAAGTTGCCACATCGGTGGCAGCCCTGGGTGGCTGCATTCCTAGCTGCGTTCCCCGGAAGAATGGACTTTTTTGGTGACTACAGTTCATGTGGTGGTTTCTCAAAATAGGGGACCCCAAAAATGGTTGGTTTATCACTATAAATGACTATTAAAGGATGATTTGGGGGTACCCCTATTTTGAGAAACACCCATGTATGTCATAGTAATGGACAAAGTTGTTCAACATGTCATTAAAGCATAACTTCTAAGATGTTATAAGCATAAGGCCTGGGTCTACTGGCTACAGTTGGTTCTATTCCAGGTGGACCAGTCCCCAACCAACCAGCACCATCAGTCTTTGCTTGCTCAATGTATGATCCTACGGTTTTTGCAATGCTTCATGAACGACACTCTCCCTCTACATGATCTTGAAGGCACACTCTGCACATGGCAAACATGCCATGAAAACTGGCTGTTTGTCGCACTTTCATACTAACTAATTTCATACAAATATTTTCCGTGGTATAGACCTGGAACCAGTTTGCTTTTGGATCACCTGAACAATCGACTGCATGCGTACTGCATCAAAGCAATCATAGGGCAAGGGAGATGCGGGTGAATTGGACGAGGAGAGGGATAAGCACGATAAGCATCATCAACTTAGTCTCCAATTCAACAAAGTCATCAAGGACCAGAGGATCTTTTCATCCCCTAATGACAAACTGTAGAACCGATTCACCCTGAGTATCTCATCCTCATCAAGATTGAATTGTCCGATTTGTTCATGATGATTATCATTGATTATCCTTCTTTATTGCCAGTGACGCAGTATAATCTTGTATAACCGCATCTTTCCACACCTGGCCCTTCTCAAAACGGAGGGCCCCCCTGGCAATTTCCAGCATGGGAATTCACGCAAGATCATGAGTTACAGGCTTCTGAATTTTCGATACAACGATGCTCAAAAAGATAAGCAACTGGCGCCATACCCACATGGGGCCCATGCAAATTTCGGCACGTAGAAATCGTCATCCAACTATTTTCCCCGCTTCCGATTACTAAGCCTTCCCCTACTTTTAAAAATACAAGTATGGTCCGAGGTGTTTTGTGTCCTTCTTTCGGTTTGCACCCTGTGTTTTGTTTATTGACCAATTAACAACCAATATTAGAGGCAAGCTCTCCCAAGCAATGTTTTACCCCATAATCTAAAAACAAGTCATCCTGGCGGTGTTTTATATTAGGGGATCCAGCACTAGTTTAATACTACATAAGGTTTTATTTTAATATTGGGGGTTATCTTGCCGGAGCTGTTTTAATGTTCGATTTTAATCTTGATTAAAGATTTAATCGAAAAGGAACCGTTAGGGAGTTCGAGATTTTTGTATTAAGGATTTAAATTAGCTGGTTGACCGTGACCGCGACCCCCCAATACAAAAACTCAACTTAGCATTGAAACCTACCCGGGTGTTTGATATTTAGAGGGTGGTTGATATTAAGGAGGAGAGATTATCCTCCCAATATGGGAGTCGGGAATCATCAACGAATTTCGCGACCTTGGTCGCATAGAGCCTTCCCATCCCATGGCGAATCAAATGTCACAATCAGGAACCACAGAAACAATAAGATACAAGAACCCACCCAACATCATGATTGGCAAAATATACCTTGTTGCTATAACCCAACCAACCAACCAACCAACCAACCAACCAACCAACCAACCAACCAACCAACCAACCATAACCGAACCACAACGCAAGCATAACGCAACCAGGAACTGTTCCCAACGGCTCCACCAGAGTGTCCCAGGGTGTCCTTGCGGTACAACACCCCCCCATCACCCAGCGACATGATGGAGGCCACAGTGGAAAGCACCTGTCCCAGCGGACCACGACACCGTCAGTGGTACATGGTGGGTTAGAACCATTAACAATGGTTTTTGGTCTTTGCAGATGAGCGCCGTCTGGTTGGCTATGACTATATAGCATCGGTTATTGCGTATGCCAGCCACTATGTACGACCTGCTGCTGCTGCTGCTGCTGCAGCAAAGACAACAGGACAAGACATGAAGAACAAACATTGATGACAGGCAACCGGCGTCAACCAGGGACACACCAAGGCGACTCCAGTCTTCTTTGGACTTTCCCTCCCGGATGGAAGTAGTCCCATAACTTTTCACCTGCCAAAGAAGCCACCGAGCAGTGAGCTCTTATTCCAATGCCCTTGACAGCAACGGAATATCCATAGTGGTGCAAGCCTTTTGTACTAACTACTTGGTAAGGAAGTTTTGCAGCCTTAACCCACCAGTTCATGAATGGTTAAGAATGGGTGGTTTCTAGGGATTTTTAGGGGATGATAAGCAACAATGGTGGGGATGATAAGCAACATGAATGATGGTTCATAATGGGTGGTTTCTGAGGGATTTATAGAGGTTTATAACCAGTGATAATGGTTGATAGTAGGGGATGATAAGCAACAATAGTATACGTAGGGGATATACCGATACCAGCTATAGATATATGGTTGATAATAGGGGATACTACCTAACAATAATGGTTAAACCACCGGAGAAAGCGCCAGATTGAATTTGTTGATAGGCCATGATGTATCATGAAGCACAGATTCAAACCAACATTGATCTTGATGTTGCGACCTTAGGATTTACATGAATTTACATGGATTTACCACGTATATTCAACTCAGAGTTGCTGTAGCATCACAGCTCAGGTAGCCTGTGGTGGGATGCAACCGCAGTGCAGCATGCTGGAGATCTTCTGTGGAGCTTGAGCTCATTAAATGTGGTTCGAATACGCTCCCCTTGGTAACCACTTGATGCAATCCTAGCTAACGGTCTTGCTCAGAAGTTTCGGAAGAGGCCAGCAGCCAAACATCGCTCGCAAACTTGCTCAGAAGTTTCGGAAGATCCCAGCAGCCAAACATCGCTTGCAAGGTATGATCTGATGTCCGCATACATCCGCATACTGTGTAATTAATTATTCAAATTTAGGGTCTTTGAGTGTTTTTTCATGGTTTTTCTCACAAGATCGTATAATTTGTATGTATTACCTTCCCATCAGCTATCGACCGATGAAATTAGGCATTAGTTGGTATAGCTGCTAAGAATCTACCTACCAATATAGGAACAACAGCCAGGCTTGGTTTGACTCAATGGATTGCAATGATCCCCAAGAAATCTGGTCAAACCTATGCCGGAAGACCGTTGGACCAAAAGGTGATCTGCCATCCAATGTGGGAATGGTTTCTGGATCCATTGATCTCCTACTCGAATGATCAACCGTGGTGCCACTGGCCAGTTGCTGATAGTTGCGACCGGGTGAGCACCTCCACATCCCCAGTATCGCTGCGCCGCACTGACAGAAGGTCCTGCAGCAGGCTTCGGATACCAAGGGGGAAACATGGCATCAGCATGCGCTGGCAGATCCTGTCATGCAACATGCAGCTTGTTGTATGCACTGCAAAAGCAATTGCAGGATATTGTAGGATCATATAGCCGCAACAGTCATTCTTTGCAACAGTATCCAATGCGGTCAACAGGACGATTGAAGTAGAGGGATAGAAAGTAGGCAAGCAAAAGGACGCTGATGTACAGAAACATCACTATACTAGAAGACGACCATGAAAACAGTCGAGAACAACACCTCCAAAACACAACCAGGAGAACACAACACTGCTTGAGGACCCCTTCAACCACCGCTAGAAGCTGGCAGATCCGGGCTGTCACCACCGGGTCGTCACCACCACCCTCTATTAACCCACCAAACCAATACAAACCTATACAAACCAGCTGTTTGAGAGGATTCACATCATTGCAGTGAATCAGCCCGTTGGACCTCAACAAACTATCAGCTTGCTGGGTGTTCACGGTTGCTTGTCCTTGTACACAGCTTTGGTGGCAGTGAAGTAGTCCTTCATGAAGGCAGCAAAAGAAACAACACAATTCTGTCGACACATCATGCATTTTTTCCGGCGTGACGATATGCATGTGATTCATTCTCTACGCATTTGGGGAGAAAGATATGCAACGACAAAGTGATAAGCCCATCTGCAGCCACGAACTGCTATGCACACCAGGGAGGTAAACAGATGTGAACGGTTCAAGAGAAACGAATGCCGTATCATAATGGCCCACTATAGTGGCTGGATCTAGCCAGGCCTAATCACCTTTGTGTGCTGCAAATCATCGTGATATTCCTGAGATTTGCTGCACGACCTTTGCATAGAAAACAGCAGCGCTTTCCTCAACATGGTCTTCATACCTGCGGCTCCGTTGAGACTCAAACCCATGTGGAGTGTCCCTATGGTTCTCTCAGCAACCATTGGCAGCTAAGTGTCATCAAACATCATGAACCATCATTCATGACCATACCACGCATTGCTGACCATCATTCTCTATCATTATATCTATCATTAATTAGTCACTTTGGGATGCGAGCGTAGCACCTGTGATTGAGAGCACATGACTGCAGCGGATCAAGCCCGAGTATCTGTGGCTCCATGCTGCTATCATGGCTGTCAAGACCCAGCACTGATGCCCCTGTTTTTATGCTCGAACCTCTGCTTTGATAATGTTCACGTAACCAATTTTGAACCTTTGGGGAACATCCAGAATCAACAAGTCAGGCAGTTTGGACGTTCCCCGACCCAATTTCTGTGAAACGTTATCGAATCCTTATCCACACCATGTGACAGACTGAACTCTACAAATTGCAGTCCATCTGATTCTGACATTTACATACATCTACCCCATACCAGGTTTTTAAAGGTATATAGTAGCAGGTTTGTAAAGGTTATAATCAACAAATACCTCATGAACCACTGTGTTTTGGTGCCTCAGAATTATGATCTTTTGCCTTGAAGTTGCTTTTATTCTCCTGTCCAAATCTATCATGATGCACCAAGTTCACTCCTACTGCCCAGTGTGAAAACAAAAGCCCACATACGTAGACTCTTTGTATCTTCTGACCCGTGGTGAACTCAGCTCTGGCTTGATATGGAGGCGTGCTCTCGGCTTGCAGATCTTACAGCAAATTACCATCATTGCATTCGCTGCAGAAATTGAGAATCTGTCAACCATTCTGAAATGATGGCAGCGGGGTTTCACTCCAAGCTAGACTTGTCAGACGGCGCACTGGTTGGAGGCACCGCCAAAAAGTAAGTGCTGAAATATTCGGAACAAAAACCTGAGCAGAATGGGAAGGCAAGGAAGTGAACACATGGAGCAAACAAAGAAATCAAACATGCGGTAAGTCTTTCTTGTCCTTTTTCTCTCCCTCTCCTACACCCGTGTATGGTGGAAGAAACTTCAGTACCATGTAGAGTGCGCACAATCTTTAACAAAGTAGAGTTGATTATGATTGTTTGGTTTCAAGTTGAAACCGTGCATAGGTATTTCTCGCTAAATTCATTCACACGAGTTTGCGCCCGTTCACGAGGCTTCCCAAAATGGCTTGTCATGCCCCAAGACGAGCCGACAGGACCACAAGTATCAATCGTGATAAAGCACGATCAACTATGATTCCATGATTCAACCATGATTCAAGCATTATCATAATTTCATCAACTACCATCATATACACAATCAACATTCTTTGGTGGGCACCGCATCTGAGATCGCTGGCCATGTACCCATGGGCGTCCAAACTCTTTCCGTTCCTCGGCAGTGAAGGTCTCGTACAATTCGCTTTCCTCAACCAAAATGGCCTGATCGCAACTGGGGCTCAAAATGGAATATGTGGAGCCGTTTTGAACTACCAGTAGTTAGTGATATGGGGCTTCTCATGGTTTCTCCTTGCTGATATGATTTTGAAGCCGAGTCATAACTTCAAGAAGCCTAGCCAATCACAAGAGTGATGTATCTACTGCGTCCGAAGGACTACACAATAGTACGAACACCTTAAAAAGGCTGTGTAGTAGTGAGCTGTAGAAAAGAATCATGCAACTACCATGCAGTGGCATTTGAGCCTCAAAATATCCACATGGCATGCTGGAAGCTGTAGGAGTATTGCTACATGGAATCACAAGAAGCTCGACCAAAACCAAAAAACATGCATATACAACATGTATCTGATTGTAGATGTAAATAGGATTTTATATAAGAATATTGAATCATGATAAATCATGCATATAACATATGGGTGTTTCTCAAAATAGGGGTACCCCCAAATCATCTAGTTATTAACCATCTATAATAGTAAACCAACCATTTCTTGGGCTCCCTATTGTGAGAAACCACCATATGTAGGCATTCATCTGCACGCTTACGTCAACAACACCAGCAACAGCTACCAGCTACCCCCACCTCGCGGATCATGTTCACCTGGGCAGCGGGCGGAAATTTTCAGAACTGAACTCCTCTGCGTCTGCCGCAGCGATTGGGGGCTTACGTACGGGGGGTCTGAAGCCATAGGAGACCTCACCAACTTATAGTTGGTCTATGTTGATCTAGTACTTTATAAAAGGCCAAAAAACTGGATGATTTGATGGTGCCCCTTTTTTTTTAGAAACTCCCATATTACAGCACCCGAAGTAACCACTAGCAATTCTGATCTTTTAGATAGACATTTATTCAAAGTGTGAACAAGCAACAATCACCAAGTGGTTGTTGATTTGTTGACTAGCCATTTTTAGGCTGGTGACTAGGTGTACCTGCACTTCTAGATATTCACCCAGTAGATGCTTGCACGAATGGCTCACCAAATCCATGATACTTTCGATGGAGAAGCCATAGGGCCTATTTTATGGGAAGTATCGAATGGTCTGAAATTCATGTGCTCAAACATTACCTATTACCAAGACGCAGCTTGAAGAGTATAGCTTCACAAGCGACTTCCACCGTAGCCCAATCGGCCCTCTGGCGCCATGGCTAAGCTTCGAACAATCGGGACATCTTCCCAATCTTCTTCCAAGCGACCACGGATGTGACCTTCGCAACAGACAACTTCACACGTCTCCACCCTTAGGGGATGGGAACACAGGTCCACAGCTCTGGCAATCAGAGATGTCATGTAGCAGAACAGTTATGGGGAAATATGTATAGTGATTACATATATTAAGATAAGCAATACATAGAAGCATCTGTATGCGTAATTATGCGCAATTGCGCATAATAACATTAACATATGTACATAAACGTATGCTGTCATGTGTGGAGCATAGGCGTAGACAGCTCAGATAGTAGATAAGTATACCGTATAGATACTATTGAAAATATTCTATCTATGGGATATATAAATTATTTCCAGAGTTAATGCATGCAGCAAAAGTAAAATGATCCTGTATACATGTAGTGTACGTTCTTATACTTGTGTCTGCACACATGTGCTGATGAATTGTAAACCGAAGACAGCATGAACTCTACATGGTATATGAGGAGAAAATAGAAAGCATACAGCTTGGCCTGTTCAGTTGTTGATCCCACAATGTTGGGTAGTGGCCATGCACGACAGTGCCTAGTAGCTAAACACATACAACGACACAAGTCAGCACATGTAATTCAAAAGTGAGACTTGTGAAGAGTGCAGGACCAGCACCCAACGTTTTCTACCAATCATCAATTCAGAACTTTCCAAACAACAGCGAAAGTTTCGCTGCCGCTACTGATTGTTAGTTTCCCTATCCAATCAATCCAGATTCTGAACTTTCCAATCAATCCTGATTGAAGAAACTTTCCAAGCTGAACACCGTGGATGGTTTCTATGATCATTTTTGGACCGGTATTTAGGGTTGGCTTCCCCCGCTAGCTAGTCGAAACCCACCCTACAACAATTTTTGGCTCAGAAAGTAGAGGTCTGCCATAGCCGTAGTACTGGGTCAATATGAACACCACACCTTTGTACATGTTCACCATTGCGTATCTGAGAATGTCCATGCGGCTCAGTTCAGGTCTCTGGCGTTTACTGTTTGAACCACTCTACAGCATGCTCTAGAACCTTCGGTGCCTGTTATCAAAACGTTCCTTCCCTTGCTGCCTTTTGCTGATGGGAAGCTTGTAAATTGTATACCATCCCAAAGATGGCTGCTGACGTGGCTTGTATATCCAATGTGTGATGATTTGCCAACATGGCCTGTAGCTGTTGTGGTTTCCATGTCGCCAGGATGTGCCTGAACTGCTGATGCATCCAGCTTCCTCCAACTTGTTGAAGAAGGACATGCTGACCACCTGATCTGCAGTGAAACACACCTTCACACCGGCCGTCAGGCCGGTTAGGGGCATGGATTGGATTTGCAGTGGCAAGGAGATTTTCACATATCCTACTAAATCTTCCACAGACATCTGTCCTGGTTGGTGGTTATGGTTGGTGGTGAAAAGATGTGCAAAGCCATCTCAAAAACACTAGTCAAGCAAGCAACCATTTGTAATAATAGTGAAAATAAGAAATGACAAACACCGCCAGCTAGGGTCAATTAGAAAGTGGTAAGGCTTGCCTCAGGGTCCGTCTAGGTGTGGTGTTAACATTGACCCAGTACACTCTGATACATCCAAGGCTGAGAAACTTCCAAAGGCATCCTTAAGAGCAAACCATCTCTTGGACAAAGGATTGACAAACGGCATCCGTAGAAGAATGATTGGATCAGTGGGTGTCAAGATGTGTTCAGGAAAATTGTGGTAATCCCAAACCATCCAAAGTAGTCATTTCCGATCGGGACAGAGTGAAACCACAAGTAGTTTGAAGGAATTACATTTCAATCCTCGATCGGATTGTTTTGTTTCATTTTGGGGTTACGGTATCACCCTTGTTCCAAAATCTTTCAATGTCAAAGATTTGGTGCATCACCTTGGGTATATCAAGCCTGTGGTCAAATGTTCTCAGTCTTGAAAGCTCTTGTCGATGTTGGCAACTGATAGGAAATCTTACTTTCAATATCGACCAACTAACAATGGGCTTGAAAAAACATGATGATACCTGATGCCGGGGATCGCCCCGCAACGGGCGCTTCGCACCTTTGTGTTCATTTTCTCCCAGCAGACTGACAATTTCGGCGGGCTCAACCTTGGGAACGGACTAAACTTCCAGACCGCAGGGGAACTCTTTCCGGCAAGTCTACACAAAAAACACACACACAAAACACACACACACACAAACACACAAAAGAAACATGAGACTGAGAACAACAGCAACAAACAAATGAGGCAGCATTTGGAAAAAAAACAAGAAAATCAAGAACGTCAATACTCCAAGGGATCCAAGAACACCTACAATAGCACTACCTCAGGGCCAAACACCCTGACGCCAGTTGTGGCGTGCAGAACGGACAGCACTTCCCTGGCAGAGCTGGACAGCGGATCTGCATCTGTCACTCACTGGTTATAGCTGCCATAGCTGTGATCACCACTGTTGATGTTGCATGATGTTGCCAGGTCAACAAAGAGCACTTGGAACGACCTGGAAGAAGCACCAAGATGCAACAAGCTTCGCTCAAGCAGCGCAGCCTGTCTCTGAAAAAGGCATCCAACATGTCCTGAAAGGTCTCAGACGTGACCTCCAACCAGCGGACGAACGATGCTTTGCTGCGGCTGTCCGTCAACTGATGGGCTGGATCACTGACATCCTTGGTGATTTGATCAAGCAAAGTAGTTGCTCTTAACGCTGCCCCTGGGTTTGCCATGGCTTGCAATGATTGACAATCACATGTGTAGTATGAGGCACAAAAAAATTGAAGTATGCACTTTGGGGGTTACTTTAAGGTTTACGATGGTTTGCGGTTTTATTTTGACCCTGCAAAGTGATAGAAACATTCACCCTGCATGGCAATTTGGGTGCTCCGCAACGCACATTACCCCAGAAAACACCTGTCAGCAGTTCCTTACACATCTCTGTGCTCGATTATACTCCAAAATTTCACTATCGACAGGTGCAAGTGTAAAACTTCCCGTTGTTTGCGTAGGTACAACATTTTCAGTCAGTCTTCGCTTTTTCAGAAAGCTATAGTACTTTTCATAGCCTGGGCAATCAGAAAGCTCCACTCGACGAAAATCCACATCCGCCTTCTGCTCTACCCTGAAGGTACACATCGCCTCAGAAAAGCGTACGACCAAGGCCATGAACGGAAGGGCACCCACACGTCGTGACCACCTGATCAGTAGCATTGATGTCGCAACAGTTCTCGTCAAAGATATTTTGATTAAATTGATCATGATGAACATATGTGCTATGAAAATCTATGAAATTAATCAATTGTTGAGAAACCACAACCTAGTTTCACCACTATACGATTGGGCCCCTTCGGCGATACCCTTGATCAAACATTGTTCGACAACATGGCAGTGCATGCACAATTTCTGTATGATGGCGATCTTGATCACCATAACAAATGGCGCAATCTGAGATCTGAGATTACCACCATAAATGTCAGCACTGATCCAAAGTGAATCATGTAGCATCATGTAGCATCATGTAGCATCATGTAGCATCATGTAGCATCATGTAGCACCAATTGGCAACCACTTCACATCATTCAGCACCAAATATGTTTTCAACTATCAATCATCACCAGCATCACTATCAACATCAACAGTCAACCATGAGTTTGTAACCCCTGGGTGTTTTTCCTCGAGTCCTCAAGGTTCCTTTGTCCCGAGCTGCCACACCATGTCAGGACCAAAGCCCCACTTATCGAAGTAGGGCTGGATCTCCGGAGATTGGAAAGAGCTAAACCTGGGGCCGCCATGGGTCCTATGCCTCTGAGCTGCAAGACATTGATCCCTGGGAAGCTTGGCACCTGAAACCTAGGATTCCTCACTGGAAAGCACAACCCCCAAGATGTGCACATCTACACACGCCGTTTCTACTTGCGCCATGTGGGCCACGAAGGAGATACTTAGAGACATACAATCCACACAATCAAGATCAACCATTACATACCAGCATGGCAATAATAGCATATAATAGCTGCATAACTACAGCACAAATATCTTAGAGTATGTTCCACAGAGCAAGGATCGAATGTGACGCAGACATCTGTACACATCTGCCATCATCTGCCAGCGCAGGTTTCGATGTTCCGTTGCATCCCTGAGGAGGCGATCTGGGGGCCCAAACTTTGCATCAGCCAAGTGATGGAACACATAGCCAGTGCCCAGGGGCTCCTGCTGGCTCGCAGTGAGAGCTCCAAGCAGGGGCACCCCTGAGCTGCAAATCGCCAGCTCTTGAGCTGCTCGGTTGTTGGATCTCCCAGGCCACCGCAATGGGATGATTTCATCGAGTTTCACCTCTGAGGCTTCACCTCAATGCTTGAATTCCTCGTGAAGTCACAACCATTTCTATCCACTGAGGCTACTGTTGCTGCTTGCTGGCACTGCTTGTCCAAAGGCTTCCGAACCCCAGCCCTGGGTTGGGCCCTTGCTTTGCAAATTTCAATCAAAGTAATTATATACCTTTTGGGACCACAGAACTGGTATATTCAAACACCAGCATGCACCAATCAATTTTTGGGGAATCATCTAGTTACATATGTTCTTCCAACCATCCATTGCGATGGGTTAGCCTGCCAACCTAAAACAAATACGGATGATTTATTGACAGTCACACTCCGATGGGGATTTTCCATCGGTGATGATGTTCATCGACCCAGAACAACTACAGTGGTCTAGCTCCAAATATCGACCCATACATTCACAACCTGATGCAGTAAAGGAGCCAAAGGCGGCAGTTACAACAAAATATCACAAGCAAACATCGTCATCACCATCATCATCATCACCATCATCATCATCATCATCATCATCAACCCTGTTGCCTTGTTGCTAGCATCCGTTGTTGAATATCATGTCAGCCCATGGCTTTGCTAACCATCCAACATCATCCAACTATTTGATCGTCACCAACGCATGGCGTGGCTAACCTCACTACCATGGTCCCCTTCTCCTCGTCCATCTCTTCGATGAGCATCGGCATGGCAGCGATTCGGTTTCAATCGGCGCTCACACCGACCTGCCCTAGGCTGGCCCTGTCAAAATGAGAAACCATGTGGTGGTTTCTCAAAATAGGGATATCCCCTAATCATCCATTTATAGTCATTGATAGTAATAAACCAGCCATTTTTGGGGTACCCTATTTTGAGAAACCCCCATGTGGATTTGGGACCTTGGGAATATCAGAATGTCCTTCACAATTTGTCATGAGCGTGTCGAAGAGTATGCATGGATTCAGGGTCTGCAACTGTTGTAGTCGATTCACGGACCATGCAGCCAGAAGCATGCCCTTAGGTTGTCCAAGTCAACACATGTATCATTTATATGAATACATAGATAAATTAATATACATAGATAAATGAATATATATAAATAGATAATATTAGAATATATCATACAAGCCAGAAACTTTGATTAGCGCCTGTGGAGAGTCGTGTCTAAAGATACCTGAGGAAACTTGAGGAAACTCAGCGGCAAAGCTTCTGTGGCCTTGCTGTCGTGCTTGCAAATTGACTGCCTCAAAATCCACATCTCTGTCACAGAAATTGGAATTGCACATACCATAGATATATAATATCATAAAATGATAGTGTAATACGCATTAGGTGTACTCTACAGAGATCACATACCTGATTCCTTGATGAATATCATTGTATATCCAAATTAATGTCTTATGTTCTGAATTTGCGTGCAGTTTTCCAATTCTGCGGACAGCGACGGCGCGGTAAGATATAGCAAGGCAGCTCAAAGTCATGATCTGGTCATCCTCGGGGGGTTTGAAGCCTGCTTCATGTCACGAATGCATTCAACGCTTCAAATATATAAGTTTCAGATAGTTTCAGCACATCTTACACCTGACTCTCGAGTCTGTCCTACATGATGTGTTAGACACACTTTGCAAGTCAATTCCAGACTTCATCTAGAGACCCGAGGACATTTGTTTGTATCCGAAGGTGAACATCCCAACAGCTAAGCCCTTGATTCTTGTATGATCATGCCTGGGATGTGAAAACTGCTCTGCGCACCCACAGATTATGTTTGCACATGTTTACAGCCAATCAGTATGTATGGGTATGCGAGTCATTTGATACACATGTACGGACAAATCACCTACAAAGCTTTCTACACGTGTGTACGTGTATGTGTATTTAGAAACGCTTCAACTTCTTGGGAAGAAGCTCAGAAGTGTCAACTAGCGTTCATTAGAGTTATATCTATTTATGCTCAAACTCATTTCATGTAATTACACCAGACACATAACTACATGATTACCAATATCATCCAATATCATCATTCGCAATAACGCTTGCAAGAACACTGACCAATAATCAAAAAGCATCTCAGCCTGTTCTCTGTACACATCCTTGAGCCAGGCTGATAATATCTGGACAGATAATCTCGTCATATACTCCTTGAGCCTTCTGAGATCCTGAAAGATCCTCACCGGCAGCAGGCCCGCTCTTTCTTAGCCGCGCCAGTGTTTCTTTGCACCAGGCTCCGGCACCTGTGGGTGATGCACCCCGGCTATTGGCTTCATGCTGGGATTCCCAGCATACATGATTTCTTAAAATAGGGAACCCCCAAAACCCCCGAGTTAAGGTCGGTTTAGTGCTGTAAATGACTAACCTTGGATGATTTGGGGATATTTAGGGTATCCTTCTTTTAAGAAACACGAATTGCCATAGATAGCTCATGGCTTCACGACACTCCATGATGCTTCATGCTGCTTCATGGCTACAGGTATGCTGTAAGACCTTGGCATGGCTCCATTGGTGGTGGTGATTTTACTTGTGCAATTCATTGCTTGGTGAGGAGCAACGAGGAGCAACCAGAAAAACAATGTAGGACCTCCTTGCTCTTGCGCTTGAATGCTCTTGACATTTTTGGACTTCCCTGGATGAACCGAGACCTTTTGCACTTATAACAATTGCCCAGAAGTTTGCTTTTGGGCAAAGGAAATCCTCGAGAGGGTGGGATCACCAGTTGAACAACCGGCATCAAAGAACGACATGCCATCCACTGGGCTATCGGAGCCGAGCCATGCAAGTTTTTGGTGACGTGTAAGCCATCGTGCAGGGAGTAATTACCAGCCAAAGCTATTGGTTGCCTAATGTTGCTTGGAGAATGCCTATAGGCCTATAGTAGCTGAGCTAGTCACTAGCTGCTTGTAGCCCATGGTGAGGGACCAACATTCCGTCCGCGCCTCTAGCATAAGCTCATCCTTGTCCCCCAGTCGGGAGGCACATTGGATCAAAGGGTTTTTCTCGATGCCCAACCTACCACAGGACATATGCAAAGACCACCACCAGTGGACAACGTGGGCTGCATATGCAGTCGGGTAAGCCGTGTCGAGGTAACCACTGCAGCTATTGGTTTCTTGAGGTTGATTCCGGGATGAGGGGGTACGTACGTCATGAAAATGCATATTCATTCAAAGCTTGGGCTTATTTTTGCCAGTCGTCACATGATTGACTTGAAACAGGATGTTTAGCCTATACATCACATCCAACGCTCAAAAACCACCTTGATTTGCAGTCCATGCCTCTGTGATGACATTACGCCGTTATCCGACTCGATTGCAGCAATGAAAATCAACTCATGTCATGATATCATGTGCGTGTGGTGGTGAGGCTCTTACGGAATGTCGGATCAAAGGACACTCCGGAGAAAACATCCAGAGTGGGAAGCCAACCATTTTGAGTGTCATTTACACCCACATGTCCTGTCCAGTCCAGCCCTGATATTTGGAAAGGCCGCAATCACTGATTAAACTGCACAGAGTTCAAAACCAAAATCGAGAAAGTCCTCGATTGCGACCGTCACTTGCTTCGGTCATGCACGGCTGGTTTTGATTGGCAAATAGAAGCAAATTGGGACCCAAAAAATGGTTGGTTTATTACCAAAAATGAGTAACAATTGATGATTTCAGGGTACCCCCATGTTAAGAAACTACAACTTCTAAGTAATAGTAATGTTGCATAAGCATGCAACTAAATACGGTCAATGTTGATTCATCATGTTTAAACAATCACTATCAATTCATCAATCATGCCCGTTCTGGCGAGTAAGAGAACCCCCACTTTTGGGGCTTGCGGTTTGAGCACATCATAGGATCTCCGGCATTTCTGCGTGGCCATAAAAACAAGCAAGTGTATGACTTGTTTCAGTGGGTTGGTTCATCAGAAAATCCATTGACCACCTTGGCTTTAACATGATTTAGCCACCAGTTCTAGGAGTTTCATCTAGAATTTCCCATCAGCTGTGGGAGCCTCACCATCTTGTCATCAACACCTCATCCCTTAAGCATAGACACGCCAGCCGGCCTGATGTAGTTGGTATATCATATCCCTAGAATTGTTGCTTATGAAGGCTTATTCCTACCAACCCCACACCATCTACCAACCTACCTACCAACCAATCAACCACTTGTTGCCGTTTCCTGCACACTCCCGCTGCGGCGCACATCACCGCCAAGCGCCGGCTGATGACTGGCTGGTCGACAAGGCCGCAGCCTGGGCGCTGGAAAAGGGCAGTTGTTTGCGCTAGAGATGAAGGGTGGCTAAAGACACTCATGGCTGATACTAACCATGGTTAGTTAATGTTGATACCTATGGTCCTATGGTTGATACGTATGGTTGATACCTATGGTTGATACCTATAGTTGATACATATGGTTGATACTTATGGTTGATACTGAGATGGTTGATGCTGATGGTTGATGCATATTAATTAATGGTGCTTAATTATGAATTTCATTTGTGGCTGATTTTGACGAATATCATTGAGCAATAATGGCTCATAATGGTTGTATAACAATTCATAATGATGGTTCCCAACTGTGCATGATGGATGATATAGACATCGTCAACAATGGATGACCAACCATTGAGGGCCAGGTACCGTTGAATAAATATGGGGGGGCATCAACCACTGAATGATTCCAAACCCAATCAATAATGGGTCATCAGCCGCAGGGTCCCTAGACTGGCCATGCCGATGTGGCGAGCAGCAAATTCATCTCATGGAAAACCAGACACAAGGATGATTAAAAAATGATCAACCTGAATTTGATGGTTTTACAGAAATGTTTGAGCAAAACGCATGGTTCCTGACTGAATGAGAAATCCTTGCCTATCAATCATGGAATCTGGGCAAATGATGTCTGCTCACAAGCCGTCAGTCCAACTTTGGTTGAAGGGACCTGAAACAACAATTATTTCTGAACTCAAAACTCGTGCGCAGTCGTTGCGAGCAGCCACGGTGTCGGTCCTCTTGACAGGGCTACTACAGTATTGGCGTGCAAATACCCGGTAAATGGAGCAGGGGTAAAAATGCCTTTGCAATTCTCTGCTAGTTGTTGCACAGTAGTTCACACTTTGGCGATGATGCAGCCCAATAGACAAATAGAGTTCCTACAATGGCAATAAACAGCTGGGTTTTGACCCGAAGATCCGGATATCAAGCTACCTTCTTCCACAAAAGCTCAGGTGTTTCCAAAAATTGGATCAGATTTCCATAAACACCCAGGGTGTCTATCCCGCTGGAGCAAGCACAATTCGCAAGTAGCTGCAGAACTGAACAGAGATGTCAGGAACCGGGGGGCAGCAATGACCTGTGGGATACAAGCAATAAGCCACCGGATATCCCTTACTAAGCAAGCCATGTCTGCAATCCCGAACTTTGAGGATTGCTTAGTAAGGAATTAGCGAAGCCGTATCAACATCGATGGCAGAAGGCCTTGGACGGACCAAGCGGCACAGTAATCCAAGCAGCCTCCAATGATCACCAACACCACTATGATTGATTGGTTCAGCCTTTCTTACTATACCAGCGCAAGCACCCATCACTCTTGTTCATGATCATAGCTGATTTGCACCCTAGTCACCATGATCATTGTCTTTACCCATATTTGCACGTGTACGTGAAAGCTGAAGGATACATTGTCACTGCCATCAATATGATCATTGTGATTGTCATCGGTGTCACCATCTCTATCATCAGGAACATCATCTCCAAGTTTCAATACATTTTTGTCATGAATCTATTTGTACCTTTTGTCATTAGCATCTTGTTGACGTATCATGATCATCAGTGACTGGTTGGTGCTTTCAACCCCTATGAAAAATATGAGTTAACCTATATACCAACACTGGGTCAATATTGGGGAAGATTGGTACAAACCACCAACCAGGTGATCGATCACCAACCACAATGACCATTCTCGGCACTGAGCTGATGGCATTCGCAACAAACTAAGATGCGAACCCAGGAGAAGATCGCTGGATGCCTGGCGGCTGGTGGATGTTGAGGGTTACCCATGGTGAAGGTAAACTAATGGTCAATCAGATTTTGTGATGGCTACCACTGGGTATAGTAAATATTGATTCACCAAGGTTGACACTGGTTAATATGGCCAATAGTCGTAAACCATATTTAGTAAAGGTTTATAGAGGTAATTGTCGTTCAGATTTCCATTTATCCATAGTTTTCCGTGTTGGAATTTCAGTACTGCCATTGGCTTCCATCATTGGCTGCTTCCGAAGCGGTTTCCATTGCGCTATATCACTGGTTAATATGACCTGAAAATATGCATTGTAAGAGTATTCATGCCCAAAGATCAAGGAACGATCTTGGCTTGGGTTCAAGCCATATCACAATGTGAGTCACAACTCATCTTTGTCCCTGAGGCGTGCTGTTAGTGATCCTCCCCAGCTCAAGTGAGCCACTCATCTGCTCCTAGTCTGAATTCCAACATTGGTGTTTCTCAAAATAGGGGTGCCCCTAAATCATCCAAGATTAATTAACCATTTATACTAAGAACCTACCCTTTAGGGAGGGCCACCCTGGGGGAGCGAGGTCGTCGCCTGAATGACATCATCCTCCTGCAGATGGAGGACACGATGGGTGGCCTGGCTCCACCGAGGCTGGCAGACCCGACACGATGGTGTGTCACTTCAAGGCGAAACCCCTTGGTGTCTGCTGCTTGGTAAATGTATATCTGGTTGGTGGTTCCAACTCCTATGAAAAATGCTAGTCAACCAACCATTTGTCCTTCCAGCCCTGAGGTTGCCCGAGCAAACGCGCCAGGTGCAACGTCCGCGTTCAAGGTTTTTTTTTCTGTCTCCGGTCATGGGCCGGATAGACCTCCTTCTTCGTCTGTCGTTGTCGTTGGCATGGCTGCTTGTGGCTGCTGGACGTGCACCTTGGGCGAACTGGCAACCCCGATCTGCTGACCTCAGCATGGTGCTTCATGTGTTTTTGTCGTCATGGCACGCCAATGTTGTGTACGTGACACGTCTTCGGTGATTGCACGGCTACGTTGCAGAGAAATTGTCATCGCTTCACAGAAGTTGTCATCGTATCACAAGGCCACCTAAGAACGTTCGTGTTTGCGTGCTTCGGAAGGAAGTGCAGATGTTGCATGCACGGCTACGTTTCAGAGAAGTTGCCATCGTTTCCGAAAAGTTGTCATCGTATCACAGGGCCACCTGACCTAATAACGTTCCTGTTTGCTTGCTTCGGAAGGAGATGCAAATGTCCCTAACGGATGCCTTGCAAAGACCTTCGTGGAATGTATAGGATCCACGAAAGAAGAAAAACAACTGACTGTCAGCGTCAGAGATGGGCGTGCACGTGCTTTTTGACCCACAAAAACCATGGTGTTTGAAGTCAAGCTCATTTTGCAAGGGGAACGCAGGGGTTTGCACATTGCAACAGCATGTTTGGAAACCATTGTTTGAAAATCGACAACACTTACAGGGTTTTCTGCTCTTCAGCATCCAAAAAAAGAAAACAACACAAAAAGAAAAATCTTGTTGAAACGGACTTCCGGCTCATATGTTCGTTTTCGATGATGCCACATTCGAATTGATCATCCATGACCGAAGGCACAAATGTACTGTAAATACCATAGGAATATACACATCTGTTCTTTAGCTGCATGAACGAATGTCGGGATGCCCGGGGAACCCTAGGGCCGGACCGCCATTTGTTCATTAATGTTAGGGAAAATAAAAAATGTTTGAAACCACCACCATGTATATTGATCCTGTTGCAAGAATGTTACCAAGCCGGCCACAAAACAAGTCCAACCAGCCAGGAAAAACGAACATCAACCCGAATGCTTCAGCGCCATTGTTTTGCATCACCGTGTGAGTAACTGTTGATGGCAAGCAATGAAAAGCAGTAGGTACAAGCGAGTTGCTACGTATTGTATTCCAATTTGATTGGTCCTAATGGTACGCCATGTATCAAAATCTTACAAGACAACGTGCCCTCTGCCTTGTACAGGATCTCTAAACATTAAAATTCATGTAGCAAACACAATGGCACACTGATGTCAAAGAAATGGTTGAAACTTCACCGGGTCGAAGTTCCGACGCGCGGAGATCTTATTTCACCATTGAACAACTTGTACTGTGGGAGCTGATGCAGCGCAAGGCACATTTTTCAAGCCTTGATTCTGACACGCAACAATAACCCAAGCAGCTGCAAATGCATGGTTTCAATGCGTTACCGACCACTACGAAGCAAGCAACTTGATTAACAAATGACCCCTTACCCATCATTCAGGATTGACCATCATGAACCATCATTGACCAGCATTAAAAAACCGCTAACCATCATTCATCATCATTAACCATAGTTTTATGAAGGCAAACACATTTTGAAGCTCCACAGAATGGCACATCTTGAAGCAACAAGCCGTTTGGGAGTTCCGTCAAGGTCCACACAACGTGACTTGTCATCGATGCCCTTGGCACGGTCACATAGTAACAACAGCCGCCACCAAAATTTAGCCCTCAAGTTTTGACGTCCGCTCATTCATCTACAACTATGACTTAACCATCTACAACTGGTTGATGGTTTCAACCCCTCTGAAAATCATTGGTCAATCAACCAACCATCCCTAAAATACTGGGAAAACATGTTTGAAAAAAAATACAAATTAGATAAGCATCCAAATCCAAACCATCTAAAATCTATATAAACCATCGCATCTATAACATATCCAACACCATCTGTTCGTCGCATTGTTGCTACGCGACGGGAAACGCTCGCCTTGTAATGCACCAGCAGCGAGGCAAAGGCCCCACTGGCGGCTGCACGTAAGGTGGCTGAGCTCAACCAACTCGTGGTGGCCTGGCCCCAACGCCCCAGGAGATCCAAGAGCTCTTGTCACTTCTTGGGTTCATGCGAAGACAACTACTACGATTTATTTGTCTCGAAAAAAGAACGAAACAACCATAGAAAAGTACTAGTAAATACCAACGCTGATTAAATACTGATCTAGATACTGATTCCTAGTAATCCAATGATTCCGAATAAAGTAAAAAAGAGAACACTTATTCATCATACTAATTACAAACAATAGGCAATACTTAAATTAATCAAGCGGCGGTTATTCGACGAACAACTACCACACACCCCTACAAGAAGTACACAGCTTCACGGTCGTACACCGTTGGAAAGCTCCGGGCGCCGCCTTCACCAACCTGGGGGCTCAGCCGCTGGGAAGCTGCAACGTGAGCTTTGCAGGAATCCCGAGATAGAACTAGCACTGGATAATGAGTAATGATGGTTGTTGATGGTTACTGATGGTTATTGATGGTTATTGATGGTTATTGATGGTTATTGATGGTTATTGATGGTTATTGTTAATATACTGGTTAACAACTATAGAGTTAATGATCAATGATTCATTAGTATAATATTGTTGGGTTGGGAATATGATTAATGATCGACTAGTGGTGATAAATCAAACACATCAATATTGAATTGGGTTGAATATAATGGTAATATATTAATATCTTAATATTGTTGGGTTGGTATTAGTGATTGATGATGGAACCTCCGAGAATATGATTAATATCGATTAATGACTCTAATTCTTAACATGACTACTGTTCTTATTGTTAATAATTGGTTAACAATGGTTGGCAATGATTAAAGATGACTGATCATGGTTCATGATAACTTCCAAGATGGAACTACCGACTCTGTCCTTGGAATTCTTGAAATTTTGTCCTCCCAAACACTGAAGAACATCTCAGTGGATGGGATGGCTGGCTGAGGGATTGGAGGCTGACTTGATGTTCTTTCGCCAAACCTTCAAGCACGGCCGCACTGAGTGCCGTGGCAGTTCATTGACGCGCTGCAGCTCATCTGATTGGTGATGCTGCTGCAACGGCAAATCCTGACGCAGAAGCGCCAAGATCGGTACAACGAAAAGCGATGTACAAACTGATGGAAAGTCACAGCAAGGGCTGATTGCAGCACGAAAAGGAGGCTCATGGCACGGATCATGAGCAATGATCAAATGCAAAATTATGTGAATCCCAGAGTAGGCCCAGATGCGCTTAACGATGTTGACTGGATGGTAACTTCACAAAACTCCCTTGGGCAAAAAAAACAAACAAGACATTGCAGAACAGCTGCTATTAAGGTTCGCAGTGCGCGCTAGAGGTGATAAATCCAAGTGGCGGGAATGCCCCGAAATGAAGCACCCATTATTGTTAATTTTGATGTAATCATCAACCAATACTGAACCGCTTCTAGTGATGAGCCACTAAGTTACTATTGATCACTATTAGGATTCACAAAAATAGGCACGTTTAGGCACATTTGGGCACATTTGGGCACGTTTAGCGATTAATTAGTTAGTGATTCGTTAGGCACATTAAGGCACTATGAATGACCAATCAAGCCAACTCTCCACATCTCCTTCCACAAGGTCCAGCTCTCCTCAACAGCTGACAGGAAGGCTTGCTCCAACTCACCCAGAATCAGCACCTGAGCCCACAGCGAAAACCAGCTGCAACACTGGACCTGCACAGATCTCTATACAATGTGGACTATGTTTTACTTTATTTGGTGGGGGTTCCGATGTGCGGATTATCCAGCCGTTCTGCATTGCTTTCAAGGCACAATTTTTCCTTCACTTGGTATCTTATCCAAATCAAGTTGTTTGTGGCCTCCAAATGAATGGAACTAAAGACTTATGCCTGGGACAAAATGGCCTTTCAAAATGGCATAGGAAAGAGTTGAAGAAATGATGAGGAATGGACGAAGCAGGATGCAAATCCTCTGCTGAAAAGCGTGAGCCAATCGGTTTCCAAATCGGATGATCACTTCCAACCTACGGAAGGACTCACCTGATGATAGTATGGCACACCAAAATCGGATCAACACTGTCAGCATGTCATCTATGATGCTGCTTCTGTTGCTGCTGCTGCTGCTGCTGCTGATGATGATGATGATGATGATGATGATGATGATGATGGTGATTTGTTTACTTGGTATGATAATGATTGGTGTACTTAGTATAGCTTGTTATACTGTTACTTAGTATGATACTAAATCGATGCTATTAGATGCTTACTGTATAATTAGTGGTTGATAAGTTAGTAGTATAGCTTAATCGTCTGCAGCTTAGCTTCACCAATGGAGAGTCAACAGTGATGCGGTGTTGGCCCCAGGATTTCCCACTGCATCTCCAGCTTTGCCAGCGCGCGCGGTGCGTCCCACGCGGTGGATGTACCTACGGACTGACCGCGACCAGGATGGATCAGGGGTATCAAGTGTGGTACCATACAGTGAACCCCAAGAATGGAAAACATGGGTGATGCTGGGGATACCACCTTAGACAACACTGGAACTACTACTCTTTAAACAAGAGCAGGCTATTATCATACAAGATCAACAACAAGATCATGAAAGAGCATGAAAGAGCATGATGATGATGATGATGATGATGATGATGATGATGATGATGATTATGATCACTTGGCACCTTCAAGATGGCCTTGTTTCCAACAGTTACTGTACCAATTCTGCATAGGGTCTACTAGTTCCACTGCAGATTGAACATTATCTACCATTTGGCTGCACCACTCATGGTAGCTCCTGTCGTCGCTCCCTCGTATTAGAGGGATAGCACTGGATACCCTCGGCTCCCAACAGCCACCTAGCTATGACAGGGCCCACTTGCAGCTGAATCAGTGAGTGCCCATTGGTTTTTGTTGCTTTCATCCCATGTTTCTAATAGAGCTGGCGTGATCACCCAGCACTAAGTAGATGTTTCTAACCAGCAAGTTACATCATCTAGTGGATATAGCTGGCATTTGCAAGATTTCTGGTGATTCAACTTGCTGGTGTCTCGCCGCAACTCTCTGCTAGCGTTGCGAATCTTGGTCCAACTGTTCATAGCGTTGGGAATCCACGGCGCAACATTTTTCCTGAGCTGGTGACAAGGAGAAGTTGCTTCACTCTTCTTTCGTGGAGATCTGCGACTATACGGCTGCAACAGACAAGTTTTGTAGATATCTGCGAACTATGTGTAATCACATATGTATATAAATAATAGACTGATATAGACTGTATGTACTACAGGTTGTCTTATACATACGAACAGCAAAGTTGCCAAGCATACCCACCACTGAAGTGAAGGGCACATCTCTCTCGTTGCTGGCGCTCCGAATTGGATGACCTGAGAAACGT
This sequence comes from Symbiodinium kawagutii, assembly GCA_009767595.1. NCBI lineage: Eukaryota > Dinophyceae > Suessiales > Symbiodiniaceae > Symbiodinium > Symbiodinium kawagutii. Next base: position 303,718 of record VSDK01011805.1, read on the forward strand.
CACGAGAGAAACGTCCGTGGAGTTTCCCACGGAGTGAATAAATATTTGCTGGTTTATCTGATGGTCAGCAAATTTCTCAGACAACCATCACATATTTCTCAGATGTTCCTGGTTGAGTGAATAAAGGGAGTGCTGACCATTGGGCACATCAAAGGCATACATCTCTCGAGTGCACATTCCCACGAGTCAAATCGCATGGTGACCTGGGGCTTTGGAGGTACTCTCCGCCTCCCCTAATTGATGATATGTGATGGTGGATACAGCCATAAAATCCCCACCCCGAGTTGGTTCCATGTGCTATTGCGTCAAAGGGTGTTGTCAAGTACGTTTCGCCGTAGGCTACAACATGTGCTCGACGGTATTGCTGTGGGTCACTACTGTATATGTATACCCCTAGTGACCCAACTAGTCTGTGTTGGGATGTTCATCCATCGGATTTTGGGATGACTGCATTGGTAATAACCCATACCCATATAGTTTCCATAGCCTGTTGTGGTTGGCTTTTCGCCCTATGATCAACCAATATCCATAGTTATTTGTTCGTTGTTACTATAGCTATTGCAAACTATGAATATCCATTGATTCATGACCACTATGTTATATCCAACGGTTGTTAGTTGGTTATTAGTTATTAGCTATTGAATGGATCAATGGCTGTTCATGACTATGAATACCTAGTGTTGCTAGTTCCAAACGTTGTGGCTGACAACTGAGACTGATGCCAGCGAAACGTTGGGATAGTCCATCCCGCGAGCTGAGACCTAAGTGTGGCTTTTAGGAAAACCAGTTGTGAAAGCCATAATCAAATAACTATGAGTCGTATATGAGGGTATGTCAAAATTGGGATTTTTTTAAAATGGATGGTTTATTGCCATAAATGATGAATATTGGATGCTTTGAGGGAACCCTGTTTTGAGAAACCCATTAAAATGGTTACGGACAAACCCATAAATTTCATATGGTTTATACGGAATTCTAAGGATTAGTAAGGATAATCGACAATACAAATAGGGGATATACCAACTATTTAAATAAAAAAGTTTGCCAGTGGGTGTTTCTCAAGCAGTGGGTACCCAAAAGATATGGATGGTTTATTGCTATAAATGGTTAATGACTTTGATGATTTGGGATGATTTGGAGAGTTCCCTATTTTAAGAGCCCCCCCATATTTCTAGTTGTAGAAGCAGTACTCGCAGTAGTGATTGTTATAGGAGATGTTTATTACAAGTGCTGGCTATTTATTGTGATAGGAATGATAGCTATGATATGTTGTAATGATGGTAATAGGTGATGGTTGTAGTCATGGCTGCAGGTGATGGCTATAATGTTGATCATACGTGATAGTTACAAGTGATGATTAGGAGGATGTTTGTAGGTGATGGTGATATTGATGCTAAATTGAACGTAAGGATTCAAATGATGGTAAAATGACAATAATGAGTGTACGTAATGGTTCAAAGTGATGGCTAAAAAGTGGTTGTCTGTGCTGGTTGTAATGATGCTTCAGGTGATGGTTCAAATGAGCGTCATCAGTGATGCTTGTGAGTGATGATTATGCAAAAATGGTTATGCCATACGTGATGGTCGAAATGAAAAGCAACGTCGATGGCAAGTGATGGTTGCAATTCATGATTATAGGGGATGGTTGTAGGCAATGGTGATGGTCATAAGTGATGGTTATGCAGAAAGTGATGGTTGCAATGTAGTGATGACCACAAGTAATCGTTGTAGTTATAAGTGGTGGTTGTAAGTGGTGGCTAAAAGTGATGGATGCTTACGATGGCAAATGGTTATAATGATGCTTACAATGATAAATAGTTGTAATGATGCTGCTCAAAATCATGGTTTGCCACCCTCTGGTAATCCAACATAGATGACTGGATAATCCACCATTTGTAGGTGCTTTACCTAGTTGGAATGGCCATTTTTCGATCCAACTATGCTTGATTGCTGGGGGATAGTAATGAACTCTGATGATACGTTGACATTATGATTGATGACGGTTAGCGACGACCTGTAACGACTGTCAAGAATATTGTAAGTGATAATGATGGTGAATGATAGGGTTGTTCTGTAGTGGTACCCCCGTCTACTCTACACCAGTCGCCGGTTTATCACCACAGGGTGGTATACCACTCAGTATGAGGTGTAAATAATCTGCACATCTAAAACCAACCATCAGCCAAGTGCACAAGTTCATTGACAATGTTCAATCAAATTGGTTTCCATTTGCTTGTTTCTTTCTGCCTTTTCTGGATTTCGAACAAGTCTCTCCCCGATTGATCGGATGAAACTTCTACGAGAGAAATGGGGTTTTGTCAGAACCCCCAGCTGCTTGGTTTCCCTGTGTTAATGGCGCAGCTGGATGGTGCTCGTAGGTGCCACCATGGCCATGGAGAAACCCATTGTCCAACACATCCCATCCATCTCCACGTCACGACTTCTCCTCCCAGTTCAGGTTGGGAGCGCCCAGCATCCGAGGAGAAGAGAATGGCAGAGCGTGCTTCCTGTGAGCTCGGCCATCAACCCTAGCCATTGCTGTTGATTGTTGTTTTTTATACTGTAATTACTCATCGTTGTTGGTGAAGTTGGTACTATTGATCACCATGTTAATGAATCAGTAATACTAGTTCTTCGTATTTGTGTTGTTGATTAACCAGTACTAATCACCATTATTAAGCACTACTGACCACCAACTAGTAGTAGTAGTAGTAGTAGTAGTAGTAGTAGTAGTTGTTGTTGTTGTTGTTGTTGTTGTTGCTGTTGTTGTTGTTGTTGGTGGTGCTGGTGGTGGTGGTGCTGCTGCTGGTGGTGGTGGTGGGTTGTTAGTGTATCCTCCCATGATTGGCACCATCATATCAAGACTTGCTGCTACATTTCAGGCGGCAAAGATTTCGGAATACCCATGGGACTGCTAAATCGGGTTCTATCCTTGAAACAGGGGCCAAACCCAACCAGCATTCAACAATGTGGATAGACAACCATGATTCAAGGAGGTATCCATGATACATACCACAAGGTAGTTCCACCCACAAATCACCACATGAATGGCTGGATCTACGAGTGGAAGCTCCAACAGGTCCAGCCGAGTGGCTGAACCCAAAGCTTCGAGTCATGGCACCCTTCCCGGGCGCTACAAGGATGGGAATTGACATTGAGTCAGGGTCTAGGAACCAGGAAATGATTCCACTACCACTGGTTATATCCGCATGTTGCTGGTTAGTTCGGTTATATCTAAAGTGTCGTTCTTAGTGGTAAACCTTCTACGCCAAGCAAGACATGTTCCACCGCAGCCTTCGAAAACTGATCACCACTATGTTCATTGAGAGTGTAGCCATGACATAGCCATCATTATTGCAATCACCAACTGCTGTCTGCCCTTCCTTGAATCTTTCTTGAGTGGCCATCCGGGCAGATGCCTGTGGCTGCTGCTGCACTCTTGGATTCTCTGCCACCAGCTTACAAACTGAGGTGAACTACGTCTAAACGCTTCATATTATATATCGCAAGACAGTAGGTAGGGCAACTGTTCGTTTCTGGAAGCTGTTCAAATGAGTTCTGCTTGCTTAGTGCTACCGATTTCCACCTCTAAGTCAGTGGATTTGATCATGACAAATCATTGATGAACAGAAATTGAAAACGCAGTACCATTTCCAATCAATTATGGCAAAGATTCCTCGCTCATAGGTAGATTAGTCATGATCAGTCCCTCTACAAAACAAGAGCTGGCGTATTCTTTCACATGGGTGAACTAAGGTGTCAGCCAGCTGCCAAGACAGACCCTGCTCCGATCCGCGCAGTATATCGAGTCGAGGGGAACAAAGACTGTACTATAGCGTTAAATCAAATGAAGGCAGCCTCATTATATAAGCGATCCTCAGGTTTTGCCATGTTGTCCAAATATCTTTCAAAACTGTGTAGGGTTTAAAATATTAGCAAACCCTCTCTCCTGGCAAGGCTCCCGAAACATCTGTAGAACTCATCTAGAAGAACGAAACGTAGAAACAACAAACCATGTACACCGATTCCGATATCCCCTTTACAAAATGTTGCAAGGTTCTTTAAATCCCCCCCTTGTCCCTGATGGCAAAACAGAATGCAACGACATAATTAAGTGAGCAAACAGTCTCCTCCCAAGCAAAGCACAAACTCTAAGCCAGGGTGCAAAATTTGGGGCCAGGTGTACTCCAAGACTCCACAACGTCTGAAAATCAATATGAAAGTTGCCCACTTTACAAATCATGACCACACACACAATGACGGCGAATACTGATTGGCACTTACATAAGCGGCAACACTTGCAAATATACACGAACATATTCAGTCAAAGCGGAAGATGTTATGATCAAAAGGATTTTGCATCTGTATCCACCATCATCCGCCCATGTATCCTAAATTTCTATTCAGACACGCTGTGCTCACTCCTTTGTTGCAAGCCAAGCGAGGAGACCGTCAGGGCATGGAGCATAGCCCTAAGTTCCCTTGGTTGGATTGGCAGCTGTCTTTGACAGTCAACCAACTTTTCTGCTGAGGGATATGCAGTCAGTGAATCACAACTGTGGCGCACCCCCGTTTTCAGCACCCCAGCCCCTGATAGCACTTGGCAATTGTACTACCAAAAACATCATCGCATAGTGGTCTGATAACATGGACCTGTCATGGAGGTTTTGCTGGCATTCCAACCTTATGCTTATGTGAGGATCATCTTGGGACAGCAATGAACACCTAAGATGTCAATGTTTGTGGGAATGATGCCAACACCGATGAAATATTCAATAATTAGTATTGTCAGTAGCTTCAAAACCTTTCGGAGACACAGCGAGCTGTCCATAACAAATGGGACACAGCGAGCTGCTGGGGTGAACAGCGAAGCTGCTTCTGCTTCCTTCCTGAAAGCTTTGTCAGGGGTCCATCGCTATTCAGCTCTACAAATCCGTGTGCTGTTCTACAACCTGGCTGCTCCGTTTCTTCCATGCCGGCAGGTCCAAGAGTAGCTCTACCAACCCTGGTGGGTCCACGACTTGACGCTACAGGGAGTCGAATCCGTAGACTGTGGGCCGCAACTCCTCCACCAAGCCCAGCACAGGAGATGCAGTGCGACTGCGCATGCTGTGTCGAACCTTCTTGATGCGGATCCTTACCCAGCCACACGATGCAAAGGTGCATAGATGTCTTCCAGTTCATGATCTAAAGCAATTACGCAAGCCTACTTGGGTCATGGGGTGCTGTTGGGACTAGATGGTAACCCTTGCTTGGGCCCATCGACCACACTGTTCAACAGGTTCAAAAGCAGTGGAGGTTTCCCACGATAACTATATACTCTCTTTTGGGACAAGATGCGTTGCCCTTTCCATGCCAGAAATGCTTGATGACAATATCTTGTGTATATCTTGTCTGTATATACATAAATAAATGCATATAGATTAATTTTTGCAATAGACATATGATGCACAGGTATTTCACTGTTCGTAATGGGTGGCAAGAACCACCAGTGCAACTGCCAAACTTCAACCACAGCAGTGAAATTTCAGCTTGACAATTTCGTTCCACGTGGACGAACCTATATAACCTATCCAGAGCTCTGAGGATGAGATCAACATCAATATAAGCGGTCTTGACTAACAGATCTACATAGATCAACATGAGCAGTTAAGATTAATTAACTAAGAGATCTATATCAGAGATTTCGTGAAGATCAACATGAGCAGTCTCCTCTACAGGTCCCAAACACAACATGGTCGCTCAGCTGGTCGTCCAAGTTTCAGTTCCGCACGAGTCAGCAACATGTCTCCGTTGGAGAGCAAGCACCTGGCGCGCTAGTGGCTGCCTGGCACTGAATTCTGATACGGAGATCTTTGAGGAGTGACACATCTGGCGATAAGTATCACTATCCTATAAGTATATATATATATATAGATAGGGATAGATAAGTAGGTTATCTTGATAGGTTGTCTTGAAGTTACAAGTAGATGGGGATAAATAGAGATCATAGTGAAACAATGTAGATAGTCGAACAATGACCCCTATCTGAAGTTGCGTAAATAGTCACAGTCAAACACTCCGACCATGCACCATGGTTCGTGGGCCATGGTTGGTTGGCAAATTGCTGCTCGGTCGGGATGTTGACAACTACTCAAATCAAGGGATATTCTATTGTCAACCGTACCGTATCCAAAATGCACTTGATTGGCAGTGCCTGTTGAAACGGTCGCAGACTTCCATACAATGTGAAAGGTTGCAGCAAGGATGTCCTTTCATCATCTGCTTTTTCCTGCTTGATGTGTTTGCCGTTTTTGCCACATGATTGCCTGTCTATGAAGTGGAACGAAACCAATGATTCTGTGCATGCGGAACTTCAAACTCGGTCCCTTTTAGGATGGCTTCTCCCGCGGCAGCTCTTGGATGATTTGGCGCCGAGGGTGTCCTAATGCTGTAATAGGCCTATGGCCGGTTGACTTCCCACTGAAATTATAGTGGTCTTGACGGGTCTGTCGTCCCATGATTTCTGGCGGTCAACATCATTGCGAAACATTGTCAGCCTTCAAATTAACCAGTTTTGACCTTTGACCATGACCAACCGTCGTTCTGAAGCAGTAGCAAAGGCAATGAACCATTCTGAATATCACTACTGCTGCTGCAACCACTCTTATTTGGTTATGCTTAGCCAGTATGAAAATGGAATAATAATAAAGCGCACATATTGACCATTACCATTGCTTTTCAACATACCCAGGTAATCCCAGGTACACCACCTCCAAGTTGTGTCGGTCAGCCCCCATCGCATCTTCATACCTCAGACCAGGAAGGTAGCGGACAGGCCTTCGCATTGGAAGTCACAGTTTTGGTTGGAAGTAAAAAGCGCAGTCGTAGGTGATATTACGATCTAATCACGAAAGAAAACGCAGCGACATATCAGTAGTGATGAATCAGTAGTGATCTACGATTTTTGGTGATAAGTCAGCAGTGAGAAATATTGATTAATGGTGATGAACATTATGCATCAATAGCCACCGGTGCAACCAGAACAACCATTCATCGCCATTTATTGCGATCAATCATGATTCGCGATGAAGAAACTAGTGGCTAGTGAACAAGTGCATGCTTATAATTCATGTATCAAATTTGCATGATCCAAGATAATAATGATAGGCGGAACAGCAACAACCAGTTCAATGTCTGAAACACATTAATTCCGAACAAATGGCAGGAGAATCCCATTTGCCCGAGATGGTCATGTTCCTGAAATCCCATGATTTCTATCTGTATACCAGGCTGTCCAGGGTTGGATGAACGCGGTGATTGAAGCCCCGAACGCACGAAGCAATAAGCGTTGGATATGATGGGTTGAAGCATCAAAGCTTTCGGGGGTTGCGCCTGGATTCCAGCATCTTTTAAATATGACTGATCAAGTTTTATAGCTGGGGGTCCAAGACCCTGGTGAATTTGGTCTTGAGGCTTCAGGGAAGATGATCAGTTGTTTATCTGCTTTGACTATGAATCACACGCTGCTGTCCATCCGAACTTCAACGGAAATTGATGATGCGAATCAACTATAGATGATACCAGTTTGATAGATCTGACTAATGCATACTAATTAATGCTTTAACTAACTGTTCATCTAGCAAGTTTTCAATGACCAATTATCTGTGTCAAGTGCCCATTGTGGGGTTCAAACTTGGTACACCTCGCTGTTCACATCCCAAACAAGTACCTTGGTCGGTATGTTCATCTAGAAATGCTTGCTTGCTGACCTCGAGGGTTTATCGTGGTCAAACATGGTCAAACCTCATTTTAGAAAGTGTCAAGCGTCATAAATCAGTACTATATATCCAACCATCATAACCAAAATCACTAATTACTAAATGATTATGAATCATTACATCATTACTATATAAACATCATCAATCATTGCAAACCATCACTAATCGTAACGACTTTCAATCATTGCTTTCACGCTTTCACGCCGACTCCAAGTGAAACATGGATATGCACGAGGCTGGATAATGTCCCCAAAACGCAAGTACTGTTGACCACTACTAATTGCCATCACTGCAGGCTTCAAATGTCATCGTCAAACATAAGCATGCTTTGGCACAACAAACTGAGCAGCGGTTTTATGCGCCAAGCAACGAAAGGTCAGCTCAAAGCTCGTGCTTTCGGTGCCTTTCCAAGGTCACGCTGGACAACCAGCAAGCCAGCATTTTACTGGTTGGTAGGTTGTAGTTGGCTGGTTGGCCACTGTCATCTGATTGGTCGGTCCCAGAACTTGACACCCAACAAGCCAGGGTCAATCCGGCAGATTCTCAGAACATTCACATCACCAGCCTCAAAAGCACCATAGACTACCAGATGGTTTCAACATGTTTCAACCCCTGGTAGCTCCAAATCGCTCCCCTCTTAAAAGGCTTTTGGTGCTTTTGGGGATACAGCCAGTGAAGGCCCCCATCGCTGTTATTTTGAGCTTGTGAACTGCCGGGATCAGCTCGTTTCGACGCTGAAGCTCCGTCCCAGGCTTGGAAGGACAAGGATCGAGGACAAGTGCTGACCAATGGATGCGCAATATGGGTGACGAATGAAGCAAAACTGCTTGGTGGTTAATGTCAACTGTCAACTGACCAATCATTTGTAAATACTGAGTGAACAATAAAACAAAATCAGCGTTGGTAGTTTCTCAAAACAGGGGTACTACCCCAAATGATCCAAGATAAACCATTTATGGTACTGCAATAAACCAATCATTTTGCTTGGGTTGAGAAACCACCATTGTGTCAGGAGCCTGCAAGACCACCACACCCTGCCTGAAGCCATAAACTCCTCAGCAATCACAAACGAAGAAACATCAACCATCAATACTGCCTGTCGACTACCTTGACCCACTACCAACCATCCAAGATTCTGAATTCACGCAACACCGGTGGATTTCCAACGTCGACGTACGAACCCTGGTCTCATGAAACACCATACCGCTGTATACTTTACCAACTCATTCATGGCAATGTATGATGATGTATAGTGATTCATGTTGGCATATGGTGATGTATGGTTGACGAGTCTGGTACCTTCACGGCTATTTCTGCATGGTGTAGATCCGGGAATGCCCTGATCTGCCATGTCTGTATATCTACACATACAGATAGAAAACGACCTCATAAATAAACACAATGATCACTAAATCTGTTTATTATGTAAATATATCCAAGTAGACATGATCAAACATGTATCAGCACAGGATATATTTAGATAATGCACACGTTTGATTATCATGATTCATATGTATATGTATGTACATATGTAAACAAACACATGTATTGATATAATATTTGAAAATTACTTTACTTCGAGTGATCCCCACCATGTCATGTCAACACCGCTTGTTGGCTCCACTTTTGTCTGACATTCTCTCCGACATATCTTCTGACATTCTTTCTGACAAATCTTCTGACATTCTCTCTGGCATACCTTTTGACATTCTTTCTGACATCCTTTCTGGCACATCTTCTGACGTTCTTTCTGGCAACTTTCTAGTCGGACATTCTTTCTGGCAAATCTTTTGACATTCTTTCTGACATCTCTTCTGACATTCTCTCTGACATATCTTCTGAGATTCTTTCTGACATTCTCTCTGACATATCTTCTGACATTCTCTCTGACATTCTTTCTGGCATATCTTTTGATATTCTCTCTGACATATCTTCTGACATTCTCTCTGGCATATCTTTTGACGTTCTTTCTGGCATCTCTTCTGACATTCTTTCTGACATGTCTTCTGACATTCTCTCTGACATTCTTTCTGGCATATCTTTTGACATTCTCTCTGACATCTCTTCTGACATTCTCTCTGACATTCTTTCTGACATATCTTTTGACATTCTG
>VSDK01011805.1:314459-335472 GCA_009767595.1 Symbiodinium kawagutii
ACTAGTCGTACATGGTCGTGGTTGAGGTCCGGCAGCGACCACTAGTCGTACATGGTCGTGGTTGAGGTCCTGCAGCGACCACTAGTCGTACATGGTCGTGGTTGAGGTCCGGCGGAGGAGGAGGAGGACGAGGAGGAGGAGGGAAGGAGAGGAGGAGGAGGAGAAGTCAGCTCTGATAAAATCTAACAACCCTCACCTGACAGGTGGGGAAAAAAACACATTTAGATGTGTACATGTTCATCATGTCCAGTATCATGTAATTATTGGCTTGCTTGTCAAACATAATCTATTCTCCCTGTTCCTAGATCTGCAATACACATTCCACATAAAGGTATTTTCCCAGCTCTTTAAGCTCTTCAGAGCTTCGTAATGTTTCCTGCCAAAAGTTAAAAGGATACACATATTTTCAAATAGGTACGACGTCAACCTCCTCATAGTGAATACTATTTCATTGAGAGCAAATACCTGACCGCCAACCGATTTTCTTACCCAAAACAATGTTTGCAAGTGTACATGTGGATGGAATTTGCAAGGATAAGAATTCAGGAAGTGGAGCCTGAAACCGCAAATAAATATATAAATATATAAACATAAAAATATACATGACTGTGACAATGTGCAGAAATTCAAATTTTGGGGGAGTCCATATATCATCTGCGGAGCAATCGGGGAACCCCAAAGTTTCCCGCCGAATCAAAATGACATCACAGCTTAGTAGGAAGCAAAGAATGAGGGGGGGCAAACTAGGAAGACCCAATGACTTTTCGGCAAACTCTCAGGTATCCTTTGATGACAAGCAAGAATATTTTGAAATCGACACTTGTCGGTCAGTTCTGGGACAGTATTATAGGCCTTCCAGTCCTTCCAGGAATCAACCAATAGCTCAACTGGTAACATAACAGGCCACCATCCCACACTGAGTAGCATGTGATGACTTGATATCAGCCGCCGCTTCTTCTCCGCAAAGGCTCATTGACGTTGTTGATGAGGTCGGCTTTGAACTGATATCGATCACTTGCATACACCAAGTCGACCATAGACAGCCCATCCTGGAAGCATGTTGCCCTGAACCGCCATGTGGAGGAAAATATGACAAGTCTGGCACCCTCTTTCATCGTTCAGAAGATTAAAACCACCGACTCACGTTGAAATAAATGCCACCCAAGCAGAAGCAAGAACCAATTGAAACAGCTACGGATAACTGGCATGGACCTATTTTTCCGTACGAAGAATTTTGTCAGTGACTCTTTGGCACATCAGTTCCTTCCTGGTGAAACAAATCAGCCAATAGAAATGGAAAACAAACGCATGAAACATATGCAAAAAACTTGACTGTGAAGGCTTACAGCTTGCAACACCAGAGTATCATGGTAGAAAACCCAGTCACAGCGGTTCGCTTACAATCTGATAACATGTATACTTTGGGTATGTCAACTTGTCTTGTCTAATCTCTATGCCTGATGAGCAAGCTGAGTCAGTTCATCTGAGTTCCATGAATTAGCTCCTAGTGTGTGTCAATTTTATTTGCTCAGATTGCAGGACAGGTCATCAAAAGCATGGGACCCTGGCAAACGTCCCCAATGTGAACAAAACTCTTTGTTAGACCATGTGGCAGTGCTTTTAGCCAGTGTTCTTCTTTGGCAGTGGCGAGGATGTTTGCTTGCCAGCGATTTCTTGAGGTCAGTTGGAGTGGACTGGGCGTGTTGTGTGCTTGGCCTGCAGCCATCTGGCTCTTATCTTCTGCAAAACTGAATGCTCATGTTGCAATTTGTTCAGGATTGTAAGGATTTCAGCATGTGGACCTGGTATTGGTTGACATGCTGTTGAGGATCCGGATGCATCTTCCACTTGCAATGTTGGGTTGGGATTGGTAAAGGGTCAGTGATTAATGGTAAGGTCTTTTTTTTAGGGCATGTTTTTTGTTCTTTATCTTTTATATAATTTGAATCAATACTAATCAAATCAGCAATAAAACAATTGAAATTAATACAAAAACAATTGAATTCAATACACAAACAATTGAAATCAATTTAAAAACAATCGTAATCAATTTCAAAACAATTGAAATCAATACTAAAGCAATTGAAATCAATTTCAAAACAGTTGAAATGAATACTAAAACAATTGAACATGTTCAAGGAAAAACTTCCTTTAAAACACCTTTACAAAACATTTTTCAGCTTTTTTAGCGACCTTTTTTGGGGGGCCCTTTACTAATCACTACCCCGCAATAGACTTGTTACCTCTATCGGTTGAATCGCCTTGGGTTTGACCACCGGGCAGCAGTTTCAGCAAGAATTTGAGTTTTGGATATGGCAGGCTAGGGGAGTTACTTGGTCCGCATGCACCTTGAATTTATCTGCAAAACAGCTACGATCTACAAGAATCTTGCAGGCAGTCTCTGCTGCATTGTGTTGCTCAAAGCGAGGCACATCTCCGCTGACGTGCGGCAATGTGTGGTGTGGTATTGGCGGTTAGTAGGCTATTTTTGTTGCAGCAGCAATGCAAACTGGCCATGGCGAGGGGTGGAGCTTCCGACGTCGTCGGCAGCAAGATTTCTGGTTTCGCTTGGGTCCGGTTTGATTAAGTTTCCGGCATGAAACACAACTGTTTCAATGGCCCATGTGTTATTCAGGTCAAATACAATTGGTTCAACACCGTTGACATGGGCTGAGTGAAGGTGTCCCACCAATGGCCCACCAGTGTCCCACCCAATTCTGACAGGTGCTGTGACTTGATGCCAATCCAGCTGATCCAGATCCAAGCGTCTCTAGTCAACTGGCCCATGCAATCCATCAGAAACCGCGACGCACTCAGAACCTCCATCTCAATTGGCTCGAAGATGATGGTACATTCCTTCCCAAAGAGGCAATGTTTGGAGAACTCACTTGCAGATGTACCTTTGCAATATACCAATTAGTTAATTAGATATTCTCATGGATGATGACAATGCCTGGTGTGCGCTCTGCGCGGAGTAGCACATAAGCTCCTATCGTTCTTAACACACAACTGAGTTTCACCCAAGTTTCAGGACGACGATGGTTCAGTTTGTTGCATGCCTTCCCGCTTCGCAAACCACATCAGACTGAATTCAACCACTAGATACTCGAGGTCGTTTGAACTCACATGCTGAGAAAGCTAAGAGATCTGCAGCTTCCAAACTCTTCAGTGGAGCTTTCCCATGCGTTGGCTGGTTGACAGGGATTGCTGTTGGCCACAATGACTGTACTCACCAGCAAAGAACCCCCGGAAAAAACAATCAATGAGCCGCTGGATGTGGGCTCTTACGTAAGCAAACCAGAACCAAGCAGAAGTGCTGTTGCTGTTTTGGCTGCTCTGACCACAAATGATAACCCGGTGCTGTCAGTGATCAGGTAAGGCACCAAAACACAAGAGCATGCATGTCGGCAAACGCCAACATATTTCCAATCTTGGTGTACCTTCAAATTGGATCAAATTGGTTTTTTGCTTTACTCAAGCTGCACTGCAGCTTGTGTTGCCTGGCCGAACTGCACTCGTTGGACAGCCACGTCTTTTTTCGCCAGGTCTTAGGGCCCTTATTTCTGCTTAGCATACTACCCTACCCTTCCAGTTACCTTTACAGTAGGTAACCAACCCTACAAAACAATGGTGGAAACCAGCTGGTTGCCTACTATAGAGGTGACTGGAAGGATAGGGATGCATAACTAAACCACTTGCCATCGTCATTGCAGCTACACCTTGAAACTATCCTTGAACAATTCCCCAACAAGCTGAGACGGACCATAACTTTGGGAACGTACACCATTCACTACTGAAGTTGGGGAACTCTTTCGCTCTGCCAAGTCTCATTGTTGTCATCTAAGTCAATGCTGCCACTGGACTGGGAGTCAGCAGACTTCGTATGAACCATTCGCCCGGTGTTCTTGTCGCCCTGACAGTTCATGGCCTTGTCCTTCTCCCATCCTTTGCTCTCACCAAGCCCTCAGTTGCGCAGCGTTCCGGCTCTTCCTGGGAAGGCCCCCTACTTCAACACCAGTAAGACAGCCACCAAGCCCTGGATGGTGGTGGCAACCCTGCAACCATCCTAGGGAGGTAAGGGACCATGCCTCAGCGGCAAATTGGTCTCTCCACAGTAGATGGTGATTGATAGGCCACAACGTCGCCTCAAAAACCAAATATCATCCTGGGTGAACATTCCAAAACCGATCAGAACAATCTTTGCAATGTTCATATAGCTATTTTGGCGATATTTGGTATTGATCCATACCCACACGAGTAGTGCGAAACCAAGCTGTTTCAGCAAACACCATTCGGATTGGAAGAAAAATCTACTAGTCCATGTGTTCATTGAGGTTTTGCCATTGCTCATCATGGTAGACCCATATGAATTCACCGCCCCCCAGTTGCTCGCCAGAAAAAGGTGGTGATTTACCATGAAATATAAGGGGGTTACCAATGGCGTATCTACCAATGATGCTTCACCAACATGGCTTCCACCGTTGGGACATCCGGGCCAGGCACACACTGGAACTTGGTCGCCATATTCGCCTTGGCACAACAACACCGCCAAGATCCAGCGATTGATCGCTAACCCTGACGTGACTTCGCCGGATGGCATGGTTGATGTCAACTTCAGTAATATGATTAAGTAGCCTTGTTTGCTATGATGTCCCTGGCAAATTCTGCTCCATACGTATAAGTTAATAAAGACACATATTTACATTTATAAACATATATATATATATATTATGTACAATATGTAAACATATGAGAACACATGGTGATAGAACTGTCGGTCCATGCTTATATCCACCATGGTGGAATCCACCAACCCTTCTTTGTTTGTTCGTTTGTTGCCAATGGCTATATCTTAAAGATGGTTCCTGGTCATATCGAGCCTGAGCCACACAGTAGCAACATGGGGAAGCAACATGAGGAAGTTCTTTGCAAACATCGGTTGATGGGTTACAGCCCGGTGCCGCGCTTGAACAGGAAAAAACATAACAAAAAAGGCTAAGTACACTCCGGCTCTATGTTTGGATGTTCATCTAGCCACTTTCTTGTCCGCGTGGTATTGACCCAGGACCACCTAGTGGCACCGTTTTCCTTCCAGCCAATTCAAGGAGAAAGACAGAACACTGCACAAAACTACAGACTTCAAAGGCACAAAAACAAAAGACAACTGGACAAAACTACAGACTTCAAATGAACAAAAACCAGAAAACCGCCAAAAAAATCTACAGATCTTGACAGTCCAAGTTGCGTACACCAACCAGGTGTCGTGCCTCACCCATCAAATCGAAGAGCGCGATGTGAAAAACCTGGACCGCAATCACGTTGCCAAGACCGTCACGCATCCCCACGTGCATCACCTCCCAGCAGCGCTGAGAACGGTTTGAGGGTAACGAAGCGGCTGGAAATGATGATCTGCCATTAACAATGATGATGATGATGATGATGATGATGATGATGTTGATGATGATGATGATGATGATGTTGATGATGATGATGATCATGGTTATGGCAGATAATAATGGTTATAGTAATCACTACTTCAAGATGTGTTTATAGTGTGTATTTCATGATGATTTTGTAGTGATGGCTAAGTAATAGTGATAATAATGGCTACAAGAATGGTCACAATCATGGGCACAATTCTGGTCACAATGATGGTTGATGAAATCTAATGTTGTATAAGCAGCGCTTCATCCTTGTTGATTGATCGTAATCGGTAAAGAACCACTAGTCATGGTTAGCTCAACTCAGTGATCATGGTTCATCATGCTTAATCATAGCTAATAGTGAGTTCCACTAGAGAGTATACAAACCAACAACCATGGTATCACTATTAGCTATGATTATCAGTTTGTGATTCTGGTAGCGTGATAGGTATCACCAGTACAGGACATGATTCATAGCTAATAGTAGGGAACAACCAAGAATCACGGTTTATCATGTCCTCGTCTGGTAGCGTTGTTCTGTACCCAGAAGGGTTTTGGCTTGGTACGGGGTCCATTGTTTACTTCCATTCCCAACATCTGAATGGTTACCAGAAAGTACCAATGAGTAATGATAGTCATGGATCGTTTGCATTGCTAATGGTTGCTTATTGTTCTTTCAACATCTACAAAGGCACCAGTGGTTACCAGGTAGTGCGCAACAACAAATATTACGCTCAACCAGCCGCCAACACGAACCAATCATTTCTGAAAGGCTACGATGACATCTTTGAGGCCCTGCAGCACAACTGACCAAGATCTCAACTGCGAGGGAGAACTCTACAGCTTCACTCAATTGGACAAGAATCAGTGAATTGTAGAGGCTCCAGTCAAGCAATGAATTCTGTGAATTGAATCAACGTCGAGGCTCCAGTCAATTCCAAGGTCGTTTTCTTGGCACCAAAGACTCCAAATGCATTGAAACAGCTGCACGAGTCCTCCCCAAATCCTAACGTTGGGCCCGGGATTCCCTGGGACCTGATCAGCACCATTGGGCCCCAGCCTCACACCTACCTCATCCTGGCTCCTTAATGGCTGACCAGTTTCATATCCATAAGCATCCTCCAAGACTTCCCCAAAAACGCTGTGTACAACTGGCATCCCTTAAGAATTACCCCCCCAATAATGCTAATGATCATTGTCCCCTACAGTTAGGTGATCATCTAATTATCCAATAATCCACCATTGACCTTTTGTTGACCCTCATAATCCTAAGAATCTATGTCCACTAATAAAGAATGCTAATAATGATCCAATAACGCTTGTGATTCTCCATGGCCATCCCCAAATCACCAGCTACCAGTGATCCTCCGCTGCCTGAGCCAATGGCGAATGGTTGGCGCTGGCACGTTCGGCTGTACGGACAAATCGTTCTTGATCTTGAGGAGTTGCTAAGAATTGTGCCTCGGGATGGGATGTTGACTTGCCATGCCCCAACACCGGAAGATCAGCAAGCCAAAGGAATTAACGACCAGATCAACATTCCTTCTTCCAGCGTATTGCAACATTGCAAACACTTCACAAATGAAAGAGGTCTGTCCGTGTGTCCCCGCCTCCTACGAAGAGGAACAAACAATTGGTTGGCTGGGCGAAGCTGAGCGCAATGGTGCGAGCTTTGGGTTCGAAATTCCTATTTAATAGACTGATGTAGCGATGGTGGTACATCAGACTACTGAGATCTGGATCTGAAACTCCCAGGTTTCGAAAGCAAACGGTCCCAGGTACGAACGAGCGATCCTTCGTGTTGCTGGACTGGACCAGAATGGAGGAGAGAGTGCGCTCATGTTGCTCGAAGTTCAGCTGCTTGTTCAGAAAAAAATGTGCATCACAAATTGTCGCCAACCTGGTTCACGCTGGTTTGTGTTGGGTCATGCTGGTTCATGTTAGTTCATCACTCCCTGTCGTTGGTAGTTTCCAGGAATTGTTGGCCAAGAGCTAACTCCACTTGTACTTGTAGCAAGATGAAATGCTTAAGGCTTGCGGTGATGGTTAGTGGTGGTACAAACCTTGGGGTAGTGGGGGCACAATGGCGAACATGGCACGGACCACGGATTCATAGGCATTGTCCATGGCACTGCTGGTCAATTACCATAGGTCATTTCCTTTGGATTTTTTTGGGTTGATCAACCATCATCACTTTGCGGTGGTGCAACCGACCACTGCAGATGAGCTCTATGCTTGTCTGAGTGGCACAAGTCCTCGCAACATGACAATCCCAGCCATAAATCAGATTGTGTCATAAATCCTTGTAATAGTCAAGCAACTGCCCTTGACACCCTCCGCCCCTTGACAGCTTCATGTTGAGTTCATGGACAAATTCCTGCAATAAACATGTATATATATATATATACATCTCTCTCTCTCTATCTCTGAGCCCTGAAAATCCAAGGATACAATTTTGCCCAACTTGTGCTGCACCCCATCAACAGTGCGAAACATTACGCGGGTCCCTCGCAGGCCAACTAGTCGGTCTGGCTTCTTGTTGCAGCTGGTCCCAAAACACGCGAAATCTATCAAAATCTGGATGCTTTTTTGGGAAAAAAAGAACCATCATTTTAGTTGGGTCTTCATCTCGATTTCAGGAGACTTCATATTTTTGATGCCCTAAAACGGCGTGGACAAATCCCCAACATGACAGCTGCATCTCCACAGAATCCCTAGCGGCCCTGACCCTGGCAGTTTGCTTCCAGGCAGCAACGACGCGCATGCATTACTCTCTGCTTTCAGTTCTGCAGCCTCCATTTTCTGATCTGCATTGTAACCCATGGCTATCCTTGCTGCGGTGATGAAACTCATCTCAATTTCTGTGGGTTGGAAACCAACAAGAGTTGTCGCCTAGAGGAGGAACATAGTATGCTCATAGTACAGTCTACGTTGATGAACTGTCAGGGATGGTCATAGTCTGCTTGCAGCAGACCCGGAAGGCTCGTTTGAACACCCATAACCTGGGACATCAATTTTGTTTAACAAGCCGGCGGAGGGAGAATCCTTGGGCCAGTGGAAAACTGCTGGGTTGATGAGTTTTGCAAAGTCTTGGAACCCCAGGTTCTTGATGGTGCTAGTTTGGCCTAGGAAAGGTCATGCCTAACACTTAACCTCAGATCCAGGAGCCTCAGACACTTGGCTCTACTGGCGCTGGCTTTGGCACCCAAAGTAACAAGCAAGACCTTTGCTGTTTCGTGAACATGTTTACGAATCAAATGAGAATCAATGAAAATCAAGCTCTGTGTTGACTTGCTGACCTTGATGAGTCAACTCACTCATCAAAGTCCATCCTACATGACTTCACACGCACGGCTTCGCCAAGCGTCTCTCCACAAAACCAGGCGACGCAGCACAACAGCAGCACTGCCAAATCCTCAGGTGTCTGGGGGCTATGCTGTGCCTTCCTGGACTGTGACCTGCGTCAAGAGCTATCCCAGCTCTATATCATGACTATGTAGCAGTTCAACAAAGGAATAAACATTCTCAGCAACAGTATATACATATAAAGTGGGACGTTCACCTGGAACCGGGATGTGACGTGGGGAGAATGCGCAGAATCTGCAGGAAATGGTGCTGAACAGGGATAAATGTGTATAAAATCGAAATATCATACATACATATACATGTATGTAAAAATTGTATATATATATATATACATCAACGAATAAGTAAATAGAACACACATATGTACAAAGGTTAAGGTACTTGTTCTGGGTTGAATATCTTTGTGTAAATAAATCCACTGGATGCCCGGAATGCTTGTTCACATGTGAGCCATGTCAAGCTTTTGGCTACACAAAAGCCTCCCACCCTTGGCCGTTCCTGGTCTGATAACAAGCAAAGAAGCAGCTTCTAGGAACTGAAACATGCGCAAATGGCCTTGAGATGTTGATTCCTTGGATTCTGATTCACCAGCTGGTTGATCACTGATGACCGAGATATTGACCGCATGGATAGCTTGCGATTTTGTTTGCAATTTCATCCCTGATCATTAACCACCGTTTATGACCACATCAAATCAAACATTAGCCTCTAAACCATAATCAAACGTTGTCAACCATACTAATGATGAGTAATTACCACTGTAGTCAGGTAATAGTTACTGATATCATGCGCAAGTAAACTACTGTTATCATCAAGCATCAACCATCGCTAACATTTGGTTGGAACCCTGGCCACTGGGTACCCCTAGCTACTGGCCTCCCTCCCAACCAACTGCAAGGCTCTACTGTAACCAGCTGCTCTGCCACCACGCCCAAGTCCCCTGGCTGATCAGTCCAAACAAGTCCCTAACTGTGGGGTTTGGAGATTTTGAAGGCGCAACTGATGTTTAACAAATGGTGAACTGATGTTGACTGATGTTTAACAAATGGTCAAATGATGTTGACTGATGTTTAACAAATGGTTGACTGATGGTTACATGACGCTTAAATGCTTGAATGAGTCAATGAGGTTGAATGATGGTTGAATGATGGTTGAATGATGGTTAATGACACTTTCACAAATGCTTTAATGATGGTTAATTGATGGTTGAATCAGGTTCAATTGATGGTTAAGGTGTCATCCAGAGTTGTGCCCCACCTGTGGAGTCATTCATCGAAGTGTTTCTAATGTTTCTTTGGAGAGGTGGGGCCAGGTACCCAACATGTCACCAAAACACCATCCATGTCTCCTGCCTGGGTGTTCCAAGAGCCGCTTCTGCAAGCGCAGTCTCAGACAAATCGAACAGCATAGATTAGCAAGTATCACCCACAACATGGAATTAGCCAGTGGAAGCAGCGCCAACCGAACGATCCAAACCTCAGATGGAGCCATGGACGATCTTATCATTTTGCTGCTTTGGCATGGTTTTCTTGCAAGTTTCTTTGTTCGGTTGGTTGATTGGTTGCCTGGCTTTGCTGGTTGTGGTCTTTCCCATGGAAGATCTGGTGATGTACAGAAACGGATTCCTGAATATAAGTTGGTTTATCACTTATCACTAAATGATATAAGTGGTTCATCATGGATGGTTCACTTATCGTTGGTTTATCATCTATAGAATCTATAGTCCATAAATGGTTCACAATGGATGATGGTATTGGGCTACCGTTCAGAAACACCCGGCTGACTACAGTGGTAAGTTGTTGTGGCGCCCAGGCTTCGGGCCATTCGGCTTCGAGGTCACTAAACTGCTGAAGTTTATCCGCTGTGTTAGCCCTGAAATGTTATTGTTTTATTGATAGGAATGCAATGAATGCAATGTTTATCCATAAAACCATGGCGTAATGTAGAAGCTGTTCAAACTCTACATTTCAATTGTAATTTTAAATGAAGATTCATGTTCATGCTTTTGACACGCTCTGACAGCATGTGCGGAAGGACCACATGCTCATCACATTCCTCGCACAAATTTTCAGAGCTATCACTCAGCGCGAGACCCTTGGCTTCCACGATCTTCGAGTATGTCCCACAGGTCCGACCCTGTCACTCATTGCGGTTACATGAAGAAGTTTCATCATCAGTGATGGACTGATCAGCATAATGATTAGTTCATCATGAATCATCATATTTCTCATTAATCATCATATAATCAATCAGTCCATTATTGAGATCTTTAACTATCAATGACTAATGGACTGATTAATGGCGACTCTTATGATTCATTCTCAATAATTGTGAAACATTATTCTCCATCACAACACATTAACAACCTTGATTCAACCTTTTTCTGTGGGTTAGAAACGGTGCCCTCAGAATGATATTATTTGGGGTTGAATCCGAATGATATCCGACTGTTCTGAAATTACCACTAGGGTCACGCACACACACACACAGAATCACTCTGCTAGCTAAGGGGCCAGCACACAGCAAGAATCAACAACTACATCTTTTTTGAGGGGTGTGGGCAGTTTCACAACCACTGAAAGGTTTTAAGCATAAGCCAGGAGCCGAGGAGCCAAGCAAACGACGACTGTGAGGATCTTTCCAGGACATATGCCAGGTAGGGTCGAGAGGCTCAACGAGACCATCATGACTCCATAACCTCAGTTCTCAGGAGTTGTGGGAAGAGTCTGTCAGTGGGGCTTGACCACGTTGCCCTCAACAAAATGGCAGGTATCAATATGAATCATAATAATAGTCCATCATAAATCAGAATCATTGTCATTAGTCATTAATCAGTCCATCAGTCCATAATTAATCAATTATACTAGTGATCTTAACCATTATTGATTATGGACTGATGAATCATAATAATAGTCCATCAGTCCATAATCAACCATCAATGATACAAGCCATCACAAGGGGATCATGAGGCTGAGAGGAATTGGAGCCAGGGCATT
This sequence comes from Symbiodinium kawagutii, assembly GCA_009767595.1. Lineage (NCBI taxonomy): Eukaryota > Dinophyceae > Suessiales > Symbiodiniaceae > Symbiodinium > Symbiodinium kawagutii. The sequence continues at coordinate 326,245 of VSDK01011805.1, forward strand.
GCACTGGCAGCAAAATCACTAGTTCGCTCCTGGCCTACGACCGACTGAACATGTCTTAAGTTTGTATTTTCTAAGAGTGGTTGGTCATTAGTTCAGCCATCCAAAAAGTACGCTGGTCAACCAACCATCCCAAGTATGGTTGAAAATAAAGGTATTCAAAACCACCAACCAGATCAAGGATTGAGCTTTAGAAAAAAAAAACACTGAAGCGAATCAAATGCAATAGTCCAGCCATTCTCCGAAAAAGAAAGGCGTATCCAGCCACATCACCAAGCAAAATGTCTCACAATTGCCCCCGATGCCAACGAACAGCGGGGCTGCCAAACAGCTGCTTAAGGGCCTTGAAGGCCACAACAAATTCGATGAAAATCCGCGGCTTTGCCATATCTGCGAGTTGAACAAGGTCTGGCTATGATCATCAAACATGGTGAGGGCTGGTGGCGACTCGATGGGTAGTAGAATGGTTAGTAGGGTGATTCAATGTTGGTTGATGATGGTTGATGATGTTTGTTTATGGTTGATGGACTACTAATGTTCGCTTGGGAATGTAAATCTTGTGCGCCCGGGAATTTGTGATGTTGATAGTCCATGAAGGTTTCATGTGATATTGATCGTCTCCAGATGATCGAATGGATGCTAGTCTCCCACCCCTCTGAACATGTTGGCCATCTATGGATATTCGATGAAATATCAATCTGCAACTCAAAAACTTGATGTTGATGGCCTATGAAAGTGTCGTGGCGCAATTCCACCTCTGCTGAAATTGACAATGGTAGTCTATGGATCTTAAGTGAAACCCGCCACCCCTTTGAACCGCATATATATATATATATGTATGTATGTAAATATACTTACACACACATTTGTGTTCAGATATGAAAATACAGAGATATACATATACCATATAATATGTTCATTCCTATTAAAAAGGAAGTGTATACCTCGTTTGTAGATGGATGGATCTGTACATATATGGTTGAAAACCAATTAATATTAGACAGCAATAGCTACTGGCAGATAGATAGATAGATAGATAGATAGATAGATAGATAGATAGATAGATAGATGAATAAATAGATTGACGGATAAATAGATTGATTGATCATTTGTTTGATAGATAAATAATGATAAATAGATTGGTACGTAGGTCTGTTGGTATCTACATGTATCTACAGTAAGAGTATTCTATGAAATCACCTTACATGTTCGGTGCAACGCAGCGACCCCAAAATCAAGTCGAGTGGCCCAGGTCCAACAAAAGCCCTGTTGCCTTCTTCCATCTTAAGGCGCATAGCAAGGCTGCTCCAGTGGTTTGAAACAATAGCAGCAGCACACTCGCCACGGCATGTTTCTCGAATCCAGTAGCAACACCCAAATTGGTGGATAACATCCAACCGGAGTAGATAAAGCCAGCGATAAACAGCGACATCAGCCACAAGACAAAGGCCAGCACATACCTCAAAGGTCAGAGAAGTGAAACCTGCTTGGTACATGTGCATGGAAAAAAAACATCTCCGACTCCTTACAAATTTGGGAAAACATGCAGTTGATGCACAACAAAACGCAGCAAACAGCAATCTTGATGTATCAGACTTTATGGCAAGGTTCGACATTTCTTTTCGTAGGTTGATTTGGCCATCAAAAGGATGGTGGTTTCAACCCCTATGAAAAAAATGCTCGTCAAGCATCCAACCATTTGTAGATACTGGGGAGAAGAAATGTTGAAAACCACCATACGGCTCGGTGCCTCGCTCACTCTGTCCCCCACCAGCAAGAAAAAGTCGTTTCTCAAAATAGGGGTACCCCCATATTAACCATTTATAGTAATAAACCATCCATTTTTGGAGGTCCCCTATTTTAAGAAACCCCCAAATACATGTACTCCAAAGAACAGTGATAGCACTTTGCGGATTTGCAACATCAACCGCCGCTTGATGATGGCTGGATCCGATTGTCCGCAGAGCCAACGCCGGACCATTGATATCACTTTCCTGGCGGGGGCTTTGCACAGTTCCAGGAACCAATTTGAGTAAAGTTAATCCTAATTTAACAATTGTAATCAAGTGGTTGACGATGGGGAAACATGGTGAATAATGGCTACTGGGTAATTGCATCTCAACTTGTTGTTCAAAATGTCAACTTGGTTCTTGATGCCGCCATGTTCCATCACGAGCCACCAGGATTTCCAACCATGAATTCCTCCAAAATGGTTGCCATGAACACTGTGAAACGCAGGTTGCCATCGCAGCATCTTTGCAAGCCCAGCGTCAACATGGTGTGTTTGTTCAAAAAGCTAAGGGACAGGTAGAGCATCATGCACACCTGAGAGCGGAGGCGGCGGTTGTTGGCAGTCCTCATATGATGTTCGAAGGTCTTCATAGGTCAGGTAAGAAACCATTTGGACCAAGCAACCATTTGGACCATTGCTCATATGGATCCATGATATATGTTCTCCAACAAGCCAAAATGAGACTTCTGGCTGTCGAGATGATGTCTGCTCTGGATGCATCTGCTGGTGTCTACAAGATGCGTCTGCTGGTGTCTACAAGATGCGTCTGCTGGTGTCTACTAAAGGTGTCCCGTGAACATCTGCTGGTTTCACACTGACATCCAAGCGTGGTTCTAGGATATTTTGGATTTGATCTGACGCATTTTGCCTGTCGATTAATCAACATACCCTACAAAAAAGCTAACCAAGCCCCGAAAGTAACTTATTAACTTATTATCCTAAATGAAGCCACAAGCTACTTTGTGGCAAGGCAAAACATAAGTTTCGTCCCTTTTGTCTTGACTTTTTCTATGTGCACAGTGCAGGGTTGCCCGTAACTCTGTGGCTGTTCAACAAAATGTCCTGGCCCAGCTGCAGGCCTGAACAGAAAAGATTCCAACCTGAGCTTCCTCGGACAAAGGTGCCCAGAACTCCATGCCCATCAAAGCCTGACATGGGGCGGTCACTTGGGGCGCTGGCTTGGCTTTGAGATTTGACTTGCTGATCCGCTGGTCGATCAACAAACAGTGCCTAGTGTTGGATAAGATCAATAACTGGCGACCCCTTGATGCTTCGTGCCCGGGAGTTACTGGCAGTCTGATAGCCCACGACTTAGGCGATGCTTCTGCTTTTGAGGTTCCTCTCAGCTGACTCAGCATGCCACTTGCAACTTGAGTCATGATGCAACTGCGACAGTTCTGCTTGGTAAACCGTGCGCCCAATAAGAGTCATGCCCAATGGTTGTGCTACATTGTGCTACCAACAATATCGAAGTGTACCATTCTACATGCATGAGTCAAATAAACCCCAAGCAATAAGTCCACGATGGTTACAAACTCAGTGCCAACTGCTGATGATTTACATTTGCTGGGTGGATCACAGAAAAGTCACGCAATCATTGGAAGATTTTGGTGACAGGTAAGCGTGAAGGTCTGGAAGCATTCTGGCACTTTGCCTGGATCGATGCTGGCAGGGTTCTCCGTTGTTAGCTGTAATCCAAATGGTAAGCTTGTAGAACCCTGGATCCCCCAAAGAATGCCGACATCAAAAAAGGTGACGGTTGGAGTCTTTTTTTCTTAGTGGAAAATTTAACCGTTAAACCAGCTTGAAACCATCGTTAAACATTGCTGACCAAAGGTTTTTCACAGTCACAAAAATAAACATGTTTACACACCACCACAACCACCACAACCACCACCAGCACCACCAGCATCACCAGCACCGCCACCAGCACCATCATCATCATCATCATCATCATCACCAGCATCATCATCATCATCATCATCATCATCATCATCATCATCATCATCCTCATCCTCATCCTCATCCTCATTGTCATCATCACCATCATCATCATCACCATCTTCATCATCACCAGCATCATCACCAGCATCATCATCACCACCAGCATCATCATCATCACCATCATCATCATCATCCTCATCATCATCATCATCATCATCACCAGCATCATCATCATCACCAGCATCACCAGCATCATCATCATCATCATCATCATCACCAGCATCATCATCATCATCACCAGAATCATCATCACCAGCACCAGCATCATCATCCTCATCCTCATCATCATCATCCTCATCATCCTCGTCATCCTCATCATCATCGCCATCATCATCATCATCATCCTCATCATCCTCGTCATCCTCATCATCATCGCCATCATCATCATCATCATCCTCATCATCCTCGTCATCCTCATCATCATCGCCATCATCATCATCATCATCCTCATCATCCTCGTCATCCTCATCATCATCGCCATCATCATCATCATCATCCTCATCATCCTCGTCATCCTCATCATCATCGCCATCATCATCATCATCATCCTCATCATCCTCGTCATCCTCATCATCATCGCCATCATCATCATCATCATCCTCATCATCCTCGTCATCCTCATCATCATCGCCATCATCATCATCATCATCCTCATCATCCTCGTCATCCTCATCATCATCGCCATCATCATCATCATCATCCTCATCATCCTCGTCATCCTCATCATCATCGCCATCATCATCATCATCATCCTCATCATCCTCGTCATCCTCATCATCATCGCCATCATCATCATCATCATCCTCATCATCCTCGTCATCCTCATCATCATCGCCATCATCATCATCATCATCCTCATCATCCTCGTCATCCTCATCATCATCGCCATCATCATCATCATCATCCTCATCATCCTCGTCATCCTCATCATCATCGCCATCATCATCATCATCATCCTCATCATCCTCGTCATCCTCATCATCATCGCCATCATCATCATCATCATCCTCATCATCCTCGTCATCCTCATCATCATCGCCATCATCATCATCATCATCCTCATCATCCTCGTCATCCTCATCATCATCGCCATCATCATCATCATCATCCTCATCATCCTCGTCATCCTCATCATCATCGCCATCATCATCATCATCATCCTCATCATCCTCGTCATCCTCATCATCATCGCCATCATCATCATCATCATCCTCATCATCCTCGTCATCCTCATCATCATCGCCATCATCATCATCATCATCCTCATCATCCTCGTCATCCTCATCATCATCGCCATCATCATCATCATCATCCTCATCATCCTCGTCATCCTCATCATCATCGCCATCATCATCATCATCATCCTCATCATCCTCGTCATCCTCATCATCATCGCCATCATCATCATCATCATCCTCATCATCCTCGTCATCCTCATCATCATCGCCATCATCATCATCATCATCCTCATCATCCTCGTCATCCTCATCATCATCGCCATCATCATCATCATCATCCTCATCATCCTCGTCATCCTCATCATCATCGCCATCATCATCATCATCATCCTCATCATCCTCGTCATCCTCATCATCATCGCCATCATCATCATCATCATCCTCATCATCCTCGTCATCCTCATCATCATCGCCATCATCATCATCATCATCCTCATCATCCTCGTCATCCTCATCATCATCGCCATCATCATCATCATCATCCTCATCATCCTCGTCATCCTCATCATCATCGCCATCATCATCATCATCATCCTCATCATCCTCGTCATCCTCATCATCATCGCCATCATCATCATCATCATCCTCATCATCCTCGTCATCCTCATCATCATCGCCATCATCATCATCATCATCCTCATCATCCTCGTCATCCTCATCATCATCGCCATCATCATCATCATCATCCTCATCATCCTCGTCATCCTCATCATCATCGCCATCATCATCATCATCATCCTCATCATCCTCGTCATCCTCATCATCATCGCCATCATCATCATCATCATCCTCATCATCCTCGTCATCCTCATCATCATCGCCATCATCATCATCATCATCCTCATCATCCTCGTCATCCTCATCATCATCGCCATCATCATCATCATCATCCTCATCATCCTCGTCATCCTCATCATCATCGCCATCATCATCATCATCATCCTCATCATCCTCGTCATCCTCATCATCATCGCCATCATCATCATCATCATCCTCATCATCCTCGTCATCCTCATCATCATCGCCATCATCATCATCATCATCCTCATCATCCTCGTCATCCTCATCATCATCGCCATCATCATCATCATCATCCTCATCATCCTCGTCATCCTCATCATCATCGCCATCATCATCATCATCATCCTCATCATCCTCGTCATCCTCATCATCATCGCCATCATCATCATCATCATCCTCATCATCCTCGTCATCCTCATCATCATCGCCATCATCATCATCATCATCCTCATCATCCTCGTCATCCTCATCATCATCGCCATCATCATCATCATCATCCTCATCATCCTCGTCATCCTCATCATCATCGCCATCATCATCATCATCATCCTCATCATCCTCGTCATCCTCATCATCATCGCCATCATCATCATCATCATCCTCATCATCCTCGTCATCCTCATCATCATCGCCATCATCATCATCATCATCCTCATCATCCTCGTCATCCTCATCATCATCGCCATCATCATCATCATCATCCTCATCATCCTCGTCATCCTCATCATCATCGCCATCATCATCATCATCATCCTCATCATCCTCGTCATCCTCATCATCATCGTCATCATCATCATCATCACCACCAGCATCATCATCATCAACAGCATCATCATCAGCATCACCAGCATCATCATCAGCATCACCACCAGCATCATCATCATCACCAGCATCATCATCATCATCATCAGCACCAGCATCATCATCATCATCATCATCATCACCAGCATCATCATCATCATCATCAGCACCAGCATCATCATCATCATCATCATCATCACCAGCATCATCATCATCATCATCAGCACCAGCATCATCATCATCATCATCATCATCACCAGCATCATCATCATCATCATCAGCACCAGCATCATCATCATCATCATCATCATCACCAGCATCATCATCATCATCATCAGCACCAGCATCATCATCATCATCATCATCATCACCAGCATCATCATCATCATCATCAGCACCAGCATCATCATCATCATCATCATCATCACCAGCATCATCATCATCATCATCAGCACCAGCATCATCATCATCATCATCATCATCACCAGCATCATCATCATCATCATCAGCACCAGCATCATCATCATCATCATCATCATCACCAGCATCATCATCATCATCATCAGCACCAGCATCATCATCATCATCATCATCATCACCAGCATCATCATCATCATCATCAGCACCAGCATCATCATCATCATCATCATCATCACCAGCATCATCATCATCATCATCAGCACCAGCATCATCATCATCATCATCATCATCACCAGCATCATCATCATCATCATCAGCACCAGCATCATCATCATCATCATCATCATCACCAGCATCATCATCATCATCATCAGCACCAGCATCATCATCATCATCATCATCATCACCAGCATCATCATCATCATCATCAGCACCAGCATCATCATCATCATCATCATCATCACCAGCATCATCATCATCATCATCAGCACCAGCATCATCATCATCATCATCATCATCACCAGCATCATCATCATCATCATCAGCACCAGCATCATCATCATCATCATCATCATCACCAGCATCATCATCATCATCATCAGCACCAGCATCATCATCATCATCATCATCATCACCAGCATCATCATCATCATCATCAGCACCAGCATCATCATCATCATCATCATCATCACCAGCATCATCATCATCATCATCAGCACCAGCATCATCATCATCATCATCATCATCACCAGCATCATCATCATCATCATCAGCACCAGCATCATCATCATCATCATCATCATCACCAGCATCATCATCATCATCATCAGCACCAGCATCATCATCATCATCATCATCATCACCAGCATCATCATCATCATCATCAGCACCAGCATCATCATCATCATCATCATCATCACCAGCATCATCATCATCATCATCAGCACCAGCATCATCATCATCATCATCATCATCACCAGCATCATCATCATCATCATCAGCACCAGCATCATCATCATCATCATCATCATCACCAGCATCATCATCATCATCATCAGCACCAGCATCATCATCATCATCATCATCATCACCAGCATCATCATCATCATCATCAGCACCAGCATCATCATCATCATCATCATCATCACCAGCATCATCATCATCATCATCAGCACCAGCATCATCATCATCATCATCATCATCACCAGCATCATCATCATCATCATCAGCACCAGCATCATCATCATCATCATCATCATCACCAGCATCATCATCATCATCATCAGCACCAGCATCATCATCATCATCATCATCATCACCAGCATCATCATCATCATCATCAGCACCAGCATCATCATCATCATCATCATCATCACCAGCATCATCATCATCATCATCAGCACCAGCATCATCATCATCATCATCATCATCACCAGCATCATCATCATCATCATCAGCACCAGCATCATCATCATCATCATCATCATCACCAGCATCATCATCATCATCATCAGCACCAGCATCATCATCATCATCATCATCATCACCAGCATCATCATCATCATCATCAGCACCAGCATCATCATCATCATCATCATCATCACCAGCATCATCATCATCATCATCAGCACCAGCATCATCATCATCATCATCATCATCACCAGCATCATCATCATCATCATCAGCACCAGCATCATCATCATCATCATCATCATCACCAGCATCATCATCATCATCATCAGCACCAGCATCATCATCATCATCATCATCATCACCAGCATCATCATCATCATCATCAGCACCAGCATCATCATCATCATCATCATCATCACCAGCATCATCATCATCACCAGCATCATCCTCATCATCATCATCATTATCACCAGCATCATCAACATCACCAGCATCATCAGCATCAGCATCACCAGCATCATCATCACCAGCATCATCATTATCATCATCAGCACCAGCATCATCATCATCATCACCATCATCATCATCAGCATCCTCATCATCATCATCCTCATCATCCTCGTCATCCTCATCATCATCGTCATCATCATCATCATCACCAGCATCATCATCATCGTCATCGTCATCGTCATCATCACCAGCATCATCACCAGCATCATCATCATCATCATCAACAGCATCATCATCATCATCATCATCACC
>VSDK01011805.1:340334-381241 GCA_009767595.1 Symbiodinium kawagutii
CTAGCATCATCATTATCATCATCAGCACCAGCATCATCATCATCATCACCATCATCATCATCATCATCATCATCGTCATCGTCATCATCATCATCATCATCACCATCATCATCATCATCATCATCATCGTCATCGTCATCATCATCATCATCATCACCATCATCATCATCATCATCATCATCGTCATCGTCATCATCATCATCATCATCACCATCATCATCATCATCATCATCATCGTCATCGTCATCATCATCATCATCATCACCATCATCATCATCATCATCATCATCGTCATCGTCATCATCATCATCATCATCACCATCATCATCATCATCATCATCATCGTCATCGTCATCATCATCATCATCATCACCATCATCATCATCATCATCATCATCGTCATCGTCATCATCATCATCATCATCACCATCATCATCATCATCATCATCATCGTCATCGTCATCATCATCATCATCATCACCATCATCATCATCATCATCATCATCGTCATCGTCATCATCATCATCATCATCACCATCATCATCATCATCATCATCATCGTCATCGTCATCATCATCATCATCATCACCATCATCATCATCATCATCATCATCGTCATCGTCATCATCATCATCATCATCACCATCATCATCATCATCATCATCATCGTCATCGTCATCATCATCATCATCATCACCATCATCATCATCATCATCATCATCGTCATCGTCATCATCATCATCATCACCACCACCATCATCATCATCATCATCATCATCATCATCATCAATATCAGTGGTTCCGTCACCTGGCAGCGACTTTTGCGCCTCTGTGAAACTCATTGCGGAGCTGAACCAGTTGTCCCATGCAGCTCGGGTAGTGACGTTGCTCACGCTTGAGCCCACAAGATCTGCGGGTATGCCATGCTGGTACCATCCGCTACCAGTAGTGACACTGACTTGGGCTGCCATCTGTGGACAAACCTCGATGCTTGGGTTGATTATCGATGGTCATCGCCTACGATTTCCTGTGATTAACGACATGTGACACCGATTCATCGTTTTTACATCCATGATTCACCACCATTGTCAGCCATCGGAGCGATTTCTCAACTGATCAAGTTTACATCGTGACACTCAAGCTGCGGGTGTGTCTGGATTCAGGAGTTACAATGAGTTACACCGAACAAACTCTCAATGAGTTACAATGAGCTATTTTGATTGAAACCTCACTCAATCAAAGAGGGATTAGTCCAGGGCGTGCAAGTCGCTTAGACTGGCTATCAATCAGCATCAACAAACGTAATCAACCAATAGCAATTGTGAGTTACCATTTATCACTGTATCAAGCGAGCTGTGTCACAAAATGTGATCCATTTTGGATGGAAATAGAAAGTAGCACCCCATCTATTTTCCAGTGGAAAATCATCTTCCACGGACGCATTCTTAGTTTCAAGCTGTGAGTTTTCCGAGAGTGTAATGGTTGTTGATCATGGTGGTCCATGACAACCTGAAACACGTGACCATGGTTGCTGGTCGTGGCTGTTGATACAAGTGTTGGTCATAGTTCTGGCAGTTGTTGACAATGGTTGCTGACCAGTACTTACGAAGTTGTTCCTGATATTGTTGTTTGATGACCGTAACATGGTAAGAACAACCAGCACTTACCATGTTTGTTGTTATGAATGGTGCTGGTCGCTGCTACCATTCTTAACGATCTAAAGCTTCTGGCCCCACCTCCCGTCGTCGATGGATTTCATAGACGCCAATGCGGAGTTGCTGACGGAAAAACCTCACGCCACAGTGCTACGCTTCTTGTCCAACGAGGATGGATTGATCACAGAACGATAGACAACTGCTCAAAAATACCAACAACTGATTTGAACCTTTGGTCACTACTCATTGCGTTTGAATAATGACGAGTCATAATGGCGCATAATTGCTTGTATTGTAGTCTTCAATGTTTGCCACAGAACGAGTCTGAATAACCATTACGCATTGAATCGGTGAGGATCCAGGTTCTCTGGACACAAAAGCAAAGGATTTGCTGCGCTACACTCTGTCCCCAGTCAAGATGCCTGATCCTGTAGTGGTACAGTACTGGATATGTGATGCCATTTCAGTGCGAGTGATCACTGTATAATTTCATCAAAAATAATGCTTAACAACCATGCTGATGGTTATATAAATGCCAGTAATTAACCATGAATCATGATCACTGACCATTGTAGAATGGCATTGAATGAACCAATAAGTCAATGACCAGTAATGAACCAAGTAATCATGGTTGACAATGAAATATTCTATAATTACCATTAACAATCACCATCATGCAACCGTGATAACTTTTCACCAAAGAATCCCTATGATGAAAACCATAAATGATCATTGACCATCACATACCATAAATTGTATTCACTGTTGACTGTCGAGCAGCCTTATGACTTGACTTATATCATATAATGATCATTATTGATTACAACTATTCAGTGATAATAAGTCAACTCTTATTGTTTTATTATTAGTATTATTGTTATTATTATTGTTGGTATTTGCACAACTACTACTACTATCAAATAATTACTATTTTTAGTGTTATTACTTATTACTGTTATTATTCATATTACTACTGCTGCTACTACTACTACGACTACTACGTCTACTACTACTACTACTACTACTACTACTGCTGCTACTACTGCTACTACTACTACTACTACTACTACTGCTACTGCTACTGCTACTGCTACTGCTACTGCTACTACTACTACGACTACTACTACGACTACGACTACGACTACGACTACGACTACGACTACGACTACGACTACGACTACGACTACGACTACGACTACGACTACGACGACGACTACTACTACTACTACTACTACTACGACTACGACTACGACTACGACTACGACTACGACTACGACTACGACTACGACTATGACTACGACTACTACTACGACTACTACTACGACTACTACTACGACTACTACGACTACTACTACTTCTACTACTATCATTAACTTCTAGTAGCGCCCACTATGGTAACCATGACTCAATGCATAGCTGCTGTGACTCCGCAGCTCTCGCAGCGCTCAGCTGGCGGCTGTGCCATAAAGCTGGTCATCCGTGCCTCGCAGCTGCGCTGCACTACGTGGGGATGTACCTAATCTGGCATTGATCATATGGTGGTTTATCAAATAGGGGAATAGGGGACCCCAAAAATGGTTGGTTTTTGACTATAACCCTATTACTAAAAAAATCTCAAAATAGGGGACCCCTCTAACCATGCAATATTAAGCATTGTTAGTAATGAATCCACCATTGTTGGAGGTCACTTAGTGTGAGAAACATATAATATCTTTTTGACGTATTAGCACTTGCGTAGATAGAAACATTCTGCGTGTAAAACTGTAAAACGCATGTAAACACATACTATATAGACACATATCATACACGCATATGATCGCACATGTATATCTGTTCGTCTCTTCATGGACAAGGGCCCTTTTTTAATCAACTGCTGAAGCATGATCAACAAAAGGACAACCAACCATTCGGGGGTCCCATTGATCTCCCAATGCCACAACTAACGGGAAGTCGTCGCCAAAACTTGTGGCATATTTCCCATGGTGGCTTACACCAATCTCAAGTATATACAGATATATGGTGGCTAGGTTTTCTTCACTGCTGCTCCGTGCTCTGTTAGAGAACGGTTGGGTAGCTATTGCATACCTAAGTCTAAGTGGTCACGCGTGTATAATCCAGAGTAATTCAGAGATTCCCAGTAGTCGAGGATCTGGCTCAAAACCCAGCAGGCCATGTTTCTGTTGCTACAGCACCATAGCCAAAGCCAAATGTCTATGTGCGGATCAAAACCAGGGCACTCATATTTGCCCAGGTTTTAGAATAATCCTGTGCTGATCTGGATATGACCGTAAACGAACTCTGAAATCTGAATGCTTCCCCGCAGAACATATTCATGTTAGGGTGTCTGTACAGAACCTCATCAATGGCCTGATACTTGCATCATACATTGCACTAGCCTCTGTCAACAACACTGCTTCATGTGCGGAATTGGGCTTCTGGCCGTGGCGAAGAAAACAAGAATCTTGTAGCTATACCTGGTGCAGTGGAAATGATGAGATGATCACTAGATGATTGGCCATGGCTCATCGCGCTGATAGATTGTTAGTCCTAGATGGCTAAATATCATCAACAAATGTCGAGTGATTTGAGTCCTTGATCTGCTCATTCCGTTTGGACTGATCCCGGGTTGTTCAAGGGCCGCACCTGTCTGTCGCCATTTCATTCATGATGAGATTGTACAGCGCTGCCAAACACTGATGCCTGAGGCAACAGAAAGCACGTGGCCATGGCATTGTCTAAAACTCGTCACTGCTTGGCGATGGTTGTCAAAGTGGTGGACACTGCATTATTCTTGAATGCAGGAGTGAAGCAAGCCCAACATGGTCAAGAAGCAAGGTATATATCTCAACACGGGTAATTTATTAATTAATGCAAATGACCAGGCTTCACCCCTAATTATTCCTGCTTCTTTTTGGGGTCCGGGCCCAGGCAGCACAACGTAGAACTGCTTTGCCATCACGGCCGTGGATTGTGACTCCTGCAGGGAGTGCCATCAGATGGGCGAAGGCTTGCTTTAGACTCCAGAGGTTTGGCACAAGGTAATCATCGTTTCACCCATGCCTCTGCTCTTTGCATCTCTTTGCAGCACCGAAATCATCAGAACAGTAAAATTGATGCAGTCCACGAATATCAAGAACGTCAAAGACAAAAATGCCAATGCTGACGCTGCCGACGACAGGAGCAACAACAGGAATGGGGAACAACGGCACATATTCCAAGAACCACAAGAGCAAACAACTACGTGCAACGACATCAACAACTCGAAGTGGCAGGCATAGCATGGCATAACATGGCATAACATGGCAACACCATCGTTTGTGAGGACAACAATCAACGGTTCAGTTCTACTGCAAACTCCCCGCACCAAACCTCTGAGCAGTTTTTTTCCAGCGCAGTTTCCAGCACACGAAGCCAACAGCTGTGCATTCAAAACGCCCGACACATGCGGGCTTGACTCGACCTCGCAATGATAACTGACAGCTGAAACAAACAGACCTGGTCAAACGACAAGTTTCAGAGTTCTTGGTTGCTTGCTTATCAAACAACGTTGCGTACGTCCTCGCTTATACCGACAATCTCCTCAATATCAGTTGGTTAGACAGCTAGTGCATCTTACACAAAAACTGCTGGTTGTCAATTGCTACTGGTGATACTCATCCAATTGGCTAATGATGTACTCTGCATCACTTTGCTCTGATGAGATCGCAGCTGGTGATATGATTGCACGTGTTAGTCTCCTTATGGCAATTGGCAAAACCGATCGGCAGCACAATAGTGTCTGTGGTCCAAGCAACTAAGATTAGTTGCTTAGACACTAGACTACGTAGAGTTGGTTGTACCAGGTTGGATACATACCGAAGGTGGCTTAAGAACTTATAATCTTTAACTGACTCATTTCAAATTCTCTTTGTTCTACTGATAGTAAGTTTCTAGTGTCCATTGTTATTCAAAACAACTCCCCGTTCTTTACACTGGATGTAACCGATCCGCAGTTGGCTACACCGATGAAACTTTTCAACGTCATGTCTTGGTTCAAGAGCGCTTCATCACCAGGGTGACCTCCACGGGAGCTCCTCTCCGATGCAGTCAATGTAGCGGTAGTTGCCGCGACAAGCTTTGGAGATCACATCCATCACCTGCGCTGTGGTGCACCGGTGCTAGGCAGCAGCCAAGGTGTAGCAAGTAATGGTTGATGACTGGGTAGCCTTTGAAGACTCAACTGGTGGATGGCTGATGGCTTATGATGAGTATGGTTCGTAGTTGATGATGGTTGTGGTTGATGGTTATGGTGATATGACTGGCTTATAATGCTTGTTGACAACAATAGTTCATGATGAACGGTTGATGGTTATGGTCGATGATTGTGCCGGTCATTGTCTTTCTTGCTCATGATGGTTATACATAAAATTGAACTACTGTCTGCAGGACGAGAAGGTCAAAGCCGTTTGAAGAAACAAAGAGGTTCAGTGGCAAAACTAATCATCAGCGTGATTCCAAGCTGACACTCGCTGGTTTTGACAACCCCATCCACATTTCTTAGTTGTTCCTTTGTTTGTAGCTGGTTACATGCTTCCTAGTTGTGTTTTGAGATGAAATGGCAAAGCTGGTTGTGTAGGATGTTTATTTCTATGTATATATATATATATACGCATACATGTTTGCACATTTATAAATACGCGTATACACATATATGCTTGACAGCACTTGTATGTACATCATGCTGACATAGTCCTAACCCCAACATAGTGGCATTAGCAAATCCCCGAGTGCGCACATCAGCATCCCAGCGCACCGTCTCCGGCATGGTTGCAGAGAACAACATCGTGCGGCGCCTGAAGTTTGACTTCACAGTGACCAGTGCTTTCTCCAGTTGGGCAGTGATACCAGGTGTGAAGGTTGGGAACCTGTACAAAAATGGTGGTTTCTAGGGGACCCCGAAAATAAAGGATGATTTAGGGGTACCCCTGTTTTGAGAAACTGCCATAAATGAAGCTTTGCAAAAGAACATCACAAAAGCAATCTGGTAAATGAGCATCGTCATGAACTATTTCAGAGGTCTATGCATGTCACCGCCCTGCCTGGACGGCAGGTAGGACACAATCTCATTCACCTGCCAGCAGTCTGTGAGCAAGCAGGGGTAATGCCCTACCCCTAGAAATGCATGGCAAGCAAGTACAAAATGCTATGCAGTTCAAGATAAAGGGCTGTTGCGGTGTCTAGTTGATCAACATTGCATAGCGCTGCCTGAAGGGAAGGGTCCAGAACATGATTTGTGGGTGGATTTAGGCAAAATAGTCAGATGGCCCATCTGGCTTTGGTCATAGATATTACTACACAACCAACTGGAGTCTGGTTGGTGGTTGGAACCACCCCTATGAAAAATATTTGTCAACCAACCATTTGTTAATAATTCCTGCGGAAAGTGATTCAGCAGAATGTCAATCAAACCACCAGCAGTTGTTTCACCATAAGTTGGTAGGTTAGTATCCCCTATTATCAATTAACTATTATCAATGAACCCAACACAATAACTATTACTATATACCCATCATAAAACCACCAGCCATTTGCAGTTATCATAGTCCCCAAGACCAAGGTCAGCCACAAAGCCAGGTGCTGGATGTCGCTACTGAAGTGATCCGCAGATTTGATCCAACAAAAAACGACCAAGCACCAACTGAGGAAGCCATTTCACACCACGCCAAAGCAAAATCATCCATTTCAACTCATTCTCAACTCATTTCAATAGGTTCAACCCTTAACCAACCCGAAACAAACAAAACCAAACTTCACCAATCTTCACCAACCGTAACTAACCCTACCCAAGCTGAAGCAACCAGCCACCCTACCCCCCTATCCATCGCACCTCTGGTAGGAATCCCAGACTCAGCAATCGATCGGCTTCATCCAAGACCTCGATCCATCAGGTGAACCCTTCCCTGGGATCCATGGGATCCGCTATACGACGTGGGAGGTTAGAACCATTGGCTATGAAAAAAACATGCATGATTGGGCTATAACCATAGTTTGTTGGGCTATAACCATGGATTATTGGACTATAATGGACTATATAACCAGTATTACTTGGTTACAACTTCAGCATTCCGTGAGCATTCGTTGCTGATTCAGTAGTTTAACAATCATTGGTTTTCCAACCGCGCGGTTCCAACCTACGACTGTTGCTGCATCCTGAGGATCACCAACTTCAATGCACAGCTGGGTTTTCCACCCGCTGGAACCATCCAAGGCTGGGCCACCATCACTACAAGCACCAAGCTGATCATGGGTAGATCTAGAGATCACTTACATCACTTGTAGAGATCACTTACATCACTTAGAGACACTTACATCACTTATAGAGATCACTTGTATATCACCAGAGTTGTTTTTTTTTCTGTAGGAAAAACGGCACGAGTTATGGCATGGATCATTTCATTGCGAACGGCTGCTTTCACTTTCGAACAGCTCCTATACAGTACCCACTTCAAAGCTCCAGCCGCAACTCTGTTGGTCACTCCAAAGTTAGGATGATCATCTTGACAGTCGAGCTGGATGTCCAAAGCTGCCACTACGAAGTATCTTCGATCATGATTCCTTCCCAAATTGTTGGAACTGGAGAACATTCCAAGATGGGCTCAGGGCAAATGTAAGTGCAAGCAGCAAGACCATCTACCCACTGGTTTTGAGATAGGTAATCTCTCTAGCTCCCTATTCGCATTTGGCAAGAACCAACCTTAGCTCCTTAGACCGAAATTATGGATCGCTACGCAGGACAAGAGTGGCAATGGCGCTTCATCTGGACAGCAGCGTTTTCCGAGTCTGAGCCTCTGTCAAATGTTTGTAGGTTCTCAAAAAGCGTCGGAAAAAGGTAAGTCCTGGCCGATGGTGGTCTTTGTACCTCTCCGTATCCCTATCCTTCCAGTTGCCTCTTATGAAAAGAGGTAGCCAACGGGAGCCAGGTAGCCCCAAGAAAAGAACTTAACCACCATGAGGGTTTGAATATCGAGACCATATTTTCACCATAGCTCCGTTCCAATTATCAAAATAGAACATAATTATCCTAAACATCAACACAGTATCATGCTGTTTGGTTGTCATGCCCTGTAACAATCTAGCAGCACACGGTTGTTTTACCTTTTCACGATATCATGAATTGTGCTGGTTGGTTGTCCCTTGCGAATCTTTATTGCTGAGATCATGGCTCATCCGCCTTTCCCACGCCAACCCTTCCAACCTTTCCAAATGCTCCAGCAGCCGTCCAGGCGTCGCAATCTGGTGCAGCTGATCAACGGTGAAGCAACTCACAGCGCTAGATAACATTAGTCTCCTGTTGATAGCATGAGTGTCACATAGATCGTGGTCACCATAAACATGGCTATTTTCCATATTCAAAACTCAATGGAATTATGAGACCAGTCCAATTATCAGAGTGCATGTAGATGTATATAGTACAACTTGTACCCGTTTGAAACCACGCTGCCGAGTCATACTTTAGCTGCAGCGTGAACAAGATCTGTGACAGTACTGGTACAGAATTCCTGTCGCTTTTACCTGCATGTCCCCCAAGGTAGTTGGTATCCACTTTGCTTGTGCGAGTGGATGTCCCCTTTGCCATATGTCAATTGATCCCTTTCTGCTACTGTCAATGCCCCAAACAAAAAAAACACCTTGGATTGGAATGCTTCAGCATGTTGGCATTAGTTCATTGCGTTTGTTAATTGTGGCATTCAACAATCAATACTAAAAAAGTCAGATTTTCCCCCTGATCATATAAAACAACACTTTGCCTAGGTGTGATTTTCTAAGTGTGATCCTCAAGAATAAGGTTTTTTTGAATCCAGGTTTTTATCTACCGTGAGGGGTTTTACTTCGTACAGCTGCTTTTCATAATGTTTCAATGGGTTTTGATAAAGGATTTCAAAAGGAAAAGCTCGAAAACCAAACATGTGTTTTTACGTATTTGTTGTGTTTATTGCAAAGCGTTTCTTTTGTACAGCTGTTTTCATAATTGTCGAATATTTTCTTAAAGGAGTGTAAAAGGAAAAGGTCGAAAACCCCTGACATGTCTTCTTTTTATGGTTTTCTCTTCATTATTTGGGGTTACCGAGGACCCCTAATACAAACATTTCCCTCGAATAGAAAACCTCCAGGGGTGTTTTGTAATTTGGGGGGTTAGTGATAGGGGAAGAGATCAATCTCTCTTTCTCTATTTTTAAATATATATATATATATATGCACGTATAGGTAGATACCGGAGATGGTTGATCTTCCTTTTGCACCTGATCGTTCATTTGGCGGATTTTGGCATGTTCTTACTTGTGGATATATATATATATATATATGTATGTATAGACCTGTGCATGTATATACATGTCCACCAACATCTGTAATTATATTTTACACATACTCATACATACTCATTGACCTAGGACCCCGCGGGCACTTCTGATGGTTGCTGCAATCCCTGCCAACCACTGGACCTACCAACTGGATGCTACTCAGCTGCCAGGTTTTTCAGCGTTCACTGCAGTGCTGGCTTTTCACTTTCAGCCTTCACTAGCAACTGGTGGTTTCTAAAACAGACAATTTGGGGATGATTTGGGGTCCCCTGTTTTAAGAAACTCCCAACTGGTTAAACCTTAGAATCCACAAATTTCACCAACAGCTGCAGCTGTTAAGCTGGTGAATCGCTGGATGAACGCCCCCAACTTGTGATTCCCTGAGCCGCGCCAGAATTCGCGGTTTCTTTCTTCTCACAGACACCTGGCGGCGCAGTTGTTTGGAAGCCACTTTGGTCATGCCTTCCACCTTCAGACGTACCAAAGAACCCAAAAATGATACTCAAAATGCATAGATTACCGGATAAACCAAAGGGGGTTGGGGTTTAAAACCCGCTGCAAACTGGGCCGACCGCGCGCACTGGGAAGGCTCTGCAGGGAAGGCTGACTGAGATCATAGCAAGCAAAATCCTTCGCCCTTCTGAATCTGGGCTCAAATTGGTGAGTGTAATGGGTACCTGGACACCCTTTGTAGGCCCAAAATTTCGCAGTGCTCGCCTGGTCATGTCGAGTACTGGTTCCTTAGTTGACTGGCTGTGGATTGCTGTTGGATGCTGTTGGATGCTGTTGGATAATGTGTAAATGACCAACACCCAAGAATCACAACAGGTGGCGGGTGTGCTCCAGCTACCAGTTGTAGGGTCATGAGCCTGGGGCCTGCTGGCCGGCTTCTGGTCCAGCTCAGCCAGCTCAAAATCACAGGTACCCAGCATAAACGTGGACTTCCCCAACAAAAGCAGTCATTTTGGGAATGTCTAGCGCAGGGATCGACGCGTTCTGAGTAAACTAACAATGTCGGGATCTTTGCGTGGAGTGCCAGTTCGGTGCCATACTAAGGATCACTTCGTTACATGGAAGAAAACCAACACAAGTTGAAGGTCCTCCTACCAAACAGGACTTAAAATTTGTTCCAACATCCTTGCTGACAATAGTGAGCAGCTTGATGCAGCTTGTATGATTGCAGCAAAAGACTGTGACAAATTCACTTTCTTTTCACCAAAGAAGTATAGCACACATCAGCGTAACAACCAGGTGATGTGTGCCTCTGAATTCTCAAATGTTACCCGCACCTCGTGGAGATTCCGTGAGCCACCAGCTTTCAACCACCCCATTTCTCAGTTCAGCTTCCTCCGATCATGCACATCGATGGGATCTCATGGGTGGACAGCAGCATTTCAGCCTGGGAAGCACGCATTGCAAGCGCGCGTCAAGTTCAATTTGCATGAGCAAACCCGCTTGACAGCAGTTCTGCATCAACTTAGAGTTTTACATTGACGGTTTTCTTTGTCTCTGCAAACATGTGTCACTACCGATTGCGTGGCAAGGAGCCAATGAAGTTGTGTGTTGCAAGAGAATATACAGCTTACATGGGCTGTCATTGTCATAGAAAAAGTGTCCTTTGGGCGGCACACACGGTATTGAAGGTATGTATATCTGTTTAAACGCGCAACGAGGTGTTGCAACGCTGTTTCCATCGCTAACATGGTACAGCATAAATGCGCAGTGATTTAGGCTTTAGGGATTGAGGGTTTTGGTGTTTGGGGTATAAGGCTTTAGGGGTTTCAGGGTTTTAGGTTTTACACCTCAATGGTTAAGGCTGGATATACTAAAAAAAAACGGTATCCCATCTTGGTATACACTAAAATGGTGTACCTAAATGGTGGTTTCTCAGAAAAGGGGTACCCCCAAATCATCCATTCATAGTCATTAATAGTAGTAAACCAACCATTTTTAGGGCTTCCAACTATTTTGAGAAACACTCAAATGGCTTACACCTCAATCCCCTAAGATGCTTATGCGGCTGGCTCTAAAGCAGCGCCTCCCGATGGATCTGCAAGGCCAACTCTCGAGTGGGAGAGATGACCAGCACTGCCACCTGGGCATGTCGTGCATGTCAGCCCAACGGGCCATGGCAGAGCGGGTCACCTGCAGCAGGTGGATGTTTCACCACCCATGGTTAAGCAGGGGTTAATAGTGGTTCAATATGGTTAAAAAATAATAGTATTAATAAAATAATGGCTAAATAATGGCTAATAATGATCATATACTGGTTGGTGGGTGCTTCACCACCCCTATGAAAAATAGCTTGTCAACCAAGCGTTTCTTCATGATGAGTTGGGAAATGTCATGAAATGTCATGAAATGTCAATCAAACCGCCAACCAGGTCACTGGTGCGGGTAATCATACTGTTTTGAGTGCTGCTGTAGCCATGTTTTTTCCCGATCACAGTATGACAACCAGCAATAGTGACAAGCAGCAAAATCCTCAGCAATTGTAAAACAGAGTTGGTCTTCACCAGGCATAATGGCCGACACCAGTATATTATAACCACGTGTAATGCTGGTTGGTTGGTGATGGTTGGTGGCTGGGTACGACAAGTGACCTACAACAATTTTGTCACTGCTCTTATTGCTTCATGAGAGATCCCTGTGAATAAGCCATCCCAAATTTGCCATTCATAGCTGGTGATTTCCCATTGATGCAGCTGTTCATCTAAGAATCTAGCTAGCTAGCTAGCTAGATAGATAGAAAGTTCGATAGATAGATCAATAGGTACTGTAGGTAGACAGGTAGACAGGTAGACGGTAGACAAATAGATAGATAGACAAATAGACAGATAGATAGGTAGGTAGATACTGTAGATTGATCTCCCAGCAGTAGTTTCAGTATGTTTCAGGTCCATTGACTAGTTGATTCACACAGGTTGTTGCTGTTCGGGCTGCTATAGCCGCCGTTTTTTCTTATTGATCGTGTTGTTAGCGTTGGCAATTTCGATGCTTCAATTCTGTTGCTGGCTCCTTGAACTCCGCTGGCAACAACCAGCCAATAGGATGGTCAAGTACTGGTAGCAACACGAGTCAACAAGGGATTGATGTCAGAAGCTCACTCTTACCTGATATAAAGGCATTCACCCAACGCAACTAATATGTGGAGGAGAAACAGAAAACACTTTACAGTTCTGAATTGCTGAAGTGCAAAGGACAAATGCCAATCATCAAACAATAAATATGCTTATAAACGCTGTTCTACAGATATGATTTCATTCTGAATAATTACTCATAGTGACAATAGCAAGGACAAACGAATACAAACGATAACAACAGAATGACAAAGACACACAAGTATATGTATATATAGTATGCTTTGTCACGTGAGAACTGTACAAACAAGCATGCTTCTGTAGTGAACATTTGAGGGTGTATCAGTGTCCATTTATCGGGTACCTCATGGTACCATTCAGAACTTATTAACAGTCCCTGTGACATGCTAAGTTGAACTCAAATGACTGGTCCTGGTACTGGCTTTCATATATTCAGAATGTTTGCAAGCAATATAGTTGATCCTGGTACTTGGGCCGACCAGGAGCGCTTCCCAAGTGTCTGGGAGTCCAGCGCCAGCAGCAGATGGAAGCTTCTGAGCAGGATGAATGAAACAGCTTCGCACCGGGTATGCGTGTCAAATGCCCACAGTTCCCCCTTGGCAAAAGTATCTTTTGTTCTAACTCTTTGGATGTGAAGTAGTCAAGTTGGGGCATCTTTGGCTACAATTTGTTGTCACATTCGCAATCAATAGGGTAGTGACACTTGGTTGAGTGCAAATTGCAATCTATTGCACTCTAACCATCTCCTGTCTCCCTCTCTTTCTCTCGCAGGCACACTGTAGCACTGGTTGTGATCCTTAGCCAGGTTTCCAAAGCTTCAATACTAATGTCCATTAGTCTCCAGGAATGCTGTTCACTAGAGTGCAAGAGAAGCATGTGCTCAAAGTGACATCCAACATCACCAATGACCGCGTCGGAAATTTGCTTTTTCCACTAAAAATGTCCAAACATGACAGTTTCGAGGCCCCTTTGATACCATCCGGTACCCCCTTTTTTGACAAATAGCCACTGTGTCTAAAAAACAGGATGATTCTAATTGAAATTTTCAGCGCGTAGTAATGCGTAGAAGCTCTAGACCGCACAACTGCAGGGACAAGAGTTCTCGTACCTTTGCTGTCGACGTTTGCACTTGCAACTACGCAATGCCAAAATTCTGGCAGTGTTTGTTCCTGGTGCAAGGTCTTCATAAGGGATTCAAAGAACCACATCAAAAAATACAAACACTACACAAGCTCTCTCATATCACATATTTCTTCTGTTGACGTCTGTATAGTACAGCCCTATCTCAGCAATTCAATTCTCATTGGATCTGGAAGATTGAATCACAAACAAAAGCATTGCTATTCATTAGATCTATCTGGTGATCTGTATGATATCTGGCCCTATTGCAGCCATTCCGGTGATTTATCGGGTGATTTGTCTGGTGACGTTTTCTCAGCTTTGTGGTGAACCATGTCCCGCCATGTCGTGCCTCAATAGCTGGGATGAGGAAAGCTAAGGTCTTTCCAGTCCCTGTGTGCCTTGGCGGAGCCACAGCATGTCCGCCACCAGGGGCAGGGCTCATGGTGGTTCCCTTCCCAGAAATGGATCATTGCAACAGTGGCACTAAGCCCCTGTCGTGGATGGCGAAACCACCATCTTCCCCTTAGGTTTGGTCAAAGGAGGTAGATGGAGGTAGATCTGGTAGATCACAGTGGTTGCTCCGCGTGTGGTCACAGGTTTGGTCTGCAATGGTTGGTGAAAACTCGTCTGATCAATGCTGATCATCCCCCAGGAAGGACAGCCCTGCAGTCAACCAAGCTAAAAAGACATAGGTCATGTCCTGAAATGGAGGCACCCCAAAAATGAGTCCCACGACCACAGTGTTTGGATGTATTAGAGGTTGATTAGTTGAGCTCAGGTTGCACCTGGTGCAACCTGAGTGATCCATGGCGCAGTGCACACCCTGTAAATACTAGGGCTTCAGCTATTAAAAAGTGCATCGCTCCAGAATTGGCTATGAGTACGGTCAAAGCCATGGATCATTGACATATATATATATATACATATCGTTTTTATATCCCTATGGGTCATAATGAATCATTAGCAATTGTAAGCCATTTTACTCATCAAGTAAGCACCATTAACCACCATTCACCATCATTAACCACCATTAAGAATCATCAATTAACCCACCATGATTCACATTCACCATCCTTTACCATCATCAAATGTTAATCATCGTGAACTAACCATCATTTTTTTTATCAAACCAACAACCAGTCGTCGATCATTGACCATCATATACCATCATTGACCTAATTAACCATCAGCTTGCTGGGGTGCCCACCGACGCATAGACCGAGCACAGTTAACCATATTTTTTTCCTCCATTTCAGGTCGTTTCCACTTGAACTTCGGCCTCCCGGCGCTCGCACCACAAGATCGTGTTGCTTGGACAAGGCACTAGGAATCACCTGCGCAGGGGCAGTAAAGGATGCGCCAAAGAGCTAAGAATGGCGGTAAAGTCAATGATGATTAACCAATGGTTGATGATGATTAACAATCAAATAATGGTTGATGATGATTAACAATCAACCAACGATTGATGATGAGTCAAGTCGATGGTTATATAATGATGATTAACTAACGGTTTAATATGGTTGATGATGATTCAACTTAAACCTATTACTTGGTGGTGAATACGGTCCATTGATGATGGTTAAGCTGCTGGTCAATTCTGGGTAATAATGATCTGTAGTTAAATGGGGTTGATACATTTTGTAGCTGCTAAGCATGGTCAAATTAGTTTGGAATGGTATATGATCGCTAAACCATATCGTGGCTACTTAATCAATCTGATATGGATATATAACATGATTCAACTGATGGTTGATAGGGGTTAACAAAGTGGTTAACACATCAAATAACTGGCAATGATGCTCAAACGATTGGTCACTTGTTAACGGTTGATAGGCGGTACTGCATTTAACAATTGTGAAGAATGGTCAACTAGCCGGTTGATAATGTTTTTTAGGGGTCAGTAGTAGTTTTCAATTCAATGGCTGGTAGGTTGAACAGCAGTAGTGGGGCTCATCCGCATGTTTGAACAAACAGTAATTACATGCAATTGCTAGCTATCTATACTTGGATCTGGAGCTGGATTTCCCTGGGATACGTCCATGGATAAATAAAAGTAAAAGGTGGGCAATGACCCCTCAAAATAATGGTCGAGTTGGATTAATCCCAGTCTCGGGGTTCCCAGCCACAAATGCACGGCAGGCTGTTAACTATGAGTGTCAAAAACAGGGTACTGCAATTATCCCAGGAATTCAAGCAGCTTAGAATGAGTGTCAAAACAATGGCTTTGCCAGAGGTAGACTGCTGGACCCTCATCCATTGCGGATGGCAACCTGAACTCAGGTTGCACCAGCTGAGCCGCGAAAGAGCTGGATGCGAGCTGGATGCCCCAATGGATTCAAGAGTCGACAAAAAGGACTTGGAACATCTTGGAACAATATCTAAGAATAAGAAGTTAATAACTAATAACAAAAAGCATAACTGCATAACCAATTGTACATCCTGAAAGCAGCGGGACTCTTCAGGATTGGCAGCATACAATGTTGAACAGATGTTTGCCCTGGCTACAGCAACAAATGTCTGGACAATGCCAAAAAACGTTGAAAGTCACGAGACATTGCCTCGAACAACGTGAGTGCCTGTTGTGCTTGACCACCCTTCTCACATGCACTGATGCCGGCATCGTAGCTAACGCTGTTCGGAAGGACCTCGGCTGCGAGCATTGCCTCGAACAATGTCAATGCCTGCTGCCATTGACCGCCCTTCTCACATGCACTGATGCCAGCACTGTAGCTAATTGCGTCGGGACTGACCTCGGCCTGGAGAAGTGTATCGAAGAATGTCAATGCCTGCTGCCATTGACCATCCTTCTCGCATGCACTGATGCTGGCATTGTAGCTAATAACATTGGGACTAACCCCAGCTCCGAGCATGGCCTCAAACAACGTCAGTGCCTGCTGCCATTCACCACCCTTCTCACATGCACTGATGGTGGCATTGTAGCTAACGCTGTTCGGAAGGACCTCGGCTGCGAGCATTGCCTCAAACAACATCAATGCCTGCTGCCATTGACCGCCCTTCTCACATGCACTGATGCCGGCACTGTAGCTAATGACGTCGGGACTGACCTTGGCCTCGAGCATTGTATCGAAGAATGTCAATGCGTGCTGCCATTGACCACCCTTCTCGCATGCACTGATGCTGGCATTGTAGCTAATAACATTGGGACTAATCGCAGCCCCGAGCATTGCCTCAAACAACGTCAGTGCCTGCTGCCATTCACCACCCTTCTCACATGCACTGATGATAGCATTGTAGCTAATTACGTTGGGGCGGACCTTGGTATCAAGCATTGCATCAAGCAACTTTAGTGCCTGCTGCCATTCACCCGCCTTCTCGCATGCACTGAGGACAGCACTGTAGCTAACAACAGTAGGACTGACCTTCGCATACAGAATTGCCTGAAACAACGTCAGTGCCTGGTGAAATTGACCACCCTTCTCGCATGCACTGATGCCGGCATTGTAGCTTATAACGGTAGGACAGACCTTGAACCGTAGCATTGCCTCAAACAACATTAGAGCCTGCTGCCATTGACCACCCTTCTCACATGCACTGATGCTAGCATTGTAGCTAATCACAGTAGGAAGGACAGCGGCCTCAAGCATTGCCTCAAACGATGCCAGCGCCTGCTGCCATTCACCACCCTTCTCGCATGCACTGATGATGGCACTATGGCTAATGATGTCAGGACTGACCCTTGCCCGGAGCATTGCCTCAAACAACATCAGTGCCTGCTGCCATTGACCACCCTTCTCGCATGCACTGATGCCTGCATTACAGCTAATGACATCGGGACAAATCTTGGCTTCGAGCATTGCCTCAAGCAATGTCAGGGCCTGCTGCCATTTACCACCCTTCTCGCATGCACTGATGATGGCACTATAGCTAATGACGTCAGGACTGACCTTAGTCTCAAGCATTGCCTCAAACAACATAAGTGCCTGCTGCCATTGACCACTCTTCTCGCATGCACTAATGCCGGCACTGCAGCTGATGACGTTAAAACGGACCTTTGCATTTGGCATCGCATTCAAAAGGCAGCACGCGTGTTGCCAAGACTTCAATTTGTTACAAGCTGATACTCCGACTGTGAAGTCTCGCCCAGTTAAGCAAAAACCCAGATTTTCTGGCGGAATGGCAAACGCTTCAACAATCGGCTCGGCTTGCCTTTGCTTCACAAATTCCTTCAGCTTATTGTGAAAATCCGCCTTTGCCAGCTTCAGGCCAGGATCATTTTCAGAACGATCTGAACTCGTTTTCCAGACTTCCATGCGGGCATGTGCTCAACTGGGAAACGATTCGGGTGACACCTGCATAGGTCCTTGTCTGAACAACCCTCTGCACCATGGTTAAGTGAAATACTATCTTAACATTCTCAAGCAGTCATCTCAAATATGGCAACAGGATTGCGTGTTTGCTTGTGATCTCCAGCTGTTGCTAGACCATCCCCAGTTGAACCAGCGAAATATAGCTGCTGTGGGCGGATTCAGTAGTCCCTATATTTACCTATCAATTCATATCAATTTATACACTTATACACCATCACAACCAGTTATATGTGAACCTTTAGTTAGCAGTTGGGGTTAATTCCCTGCGATATAACCAAAGTCAATAGCCGTATATATACGGTGGCTGAACAACGTTCAGTTCCCTGGAATATAATCATGGTAAATAGCTTTATACCCTGGGTGAACTAGCTGTTTGAATGAATAATGCCGGCTAGCTATCTATACTCGGATGTGCAAGCTTGAGGGTTCACAACTACAATCAACTATAGCAATTACAGTGAACACAATCAACTACTGCTGGTTATTGCGGCTTTCTCTTGTTCAACCACTCACGCTGGCACGGGAATATCAACACCGACTAGTTGCCACAGAGTGCAACAGAGATTGGTGCAGAGTGCTGAGAAAGCAAACCACTTACTGCATCTTCTTCTCCTCGAATTACTCATATAAACAATATGAGACCGCGCAACAACAACTCAAATGAAGTACTCATTCATCAACTTTCGTGCGGCTACCTTTATTGTGGAAACCACTTAGCGCTGGCCATATCATTCTCAGCAGCTGCCTATGTAGCTGGGGTGTCATGGTCTTTGTTCCTGGTATATTAATTGAAAGCGCCGCTACAAGATAACCCAAATGAGCTAAACTGATGTTGATGTTGTCCATTGTCTGTTCTGACATGCAGCTGTTTAGGGAGACTCCGTAGGATACTCCGGAGTCATTCCACATCATTCCTTTGATCCCAAATAGTTCATTTTAATTCCAAACAACTGCTTTTAATTTTATTGTTACTTGAAAATGTTTCTGGAGTTGGCTTGAATGTGTTGTCATTCCTGTGGGACTGGTGTAGGCTTTTTGGGACTTGCTTGGCACGTTTTGCTTGTTGGCTGGTTGTTTTTTCTTTGTTTGGAATATTTTGGATGCCTTTGGATTGTTTATACAGGATGTTCTAAGAGTTGTTTTGGCATCATTTGAAATGTTTGTGGATGACTTTGTTTCGATTGTACTCAACAACATATGTGGATTTCTTCACCGCACTTGATAATTTTCTTGAATGATGGGGCCACTTCAAACTTACTTGTAGGAGGCAGTCAGCAGCAACCTAGGGCAGTGCCTGTTTCTGGACTTCCGACATCTCCGTGTAGCCAAAGACCTCTTGCCTCGAAAAATGACGGGTGGAAAAAAACCGGGGTACTGCCTAGACCAAAGCCCCTGATGCTGCGGCCAATATGTGGCCATTGCCTGTGGCAGTGAGGGCGTTCTGTAGGCAGTCATGGGGCGGTCTGAATCATGATGCTGTATCAAGATATGTATCAAGTCCATGAGGCAGTCACGTATGAACCTAGGCAAAAATAGCTTAAACTCAAAGCCAATGAGGGGCCTTCCGATCAAACTAGCATGCAATCAACGCGACTATGCGCCAAGAAGTGCAGCCTGCATAACAGGGCATATTTGCAAATTGGCGCCAAGGTACTGCACATTGACACAATATTAGTGTCAGAGAGGACAAACAACAAATTGTGACATGCAAAATGCAAATGTGATATCTGCAGTCTACTTTGGGACATCTTCTGCACTTATCCCTTGTACGGAAGACTGCCATGCCCACATTCTCAGCCAACGAAAACATCTTTCTGTTGAAATGAAGGCGGTGACGCTGAAAGTTACTTGCATCTTGCTGAAGCTAAATCCTTAAGTCTTTGATACCATCATTTGTGGATTCAGGAAGTCACTGCACCAAGCAATGTCTATTGTTAATTCATTGTTACAAGTGACAACTGATGAAGATGACCAAGATTCTCCGCGATTCATCTTTTGATTGGCAATGGCTGATACCAGGTTTGCTAACACTGCAAATTGCTGTGTTCTTCATGGGGCTTCGCAACAATGGGCACCCTCGCATCATGGAAATCAGAAGCTCTGTTGGGATGTTCACCTATACTTGTTCTTTGGATGGTCACCCAACGAGAAAACGGTCGTGGCCCACTGACTGAAGACCGACTGGCGTTCTGCCGCATGTCTGTGATTTGACTTGGTAGCAAATCATCTCAACTGTGTATTTGACAAACCAAACATTGGCCCTAAGCTATCAAATCACTAAAATGGATTCAATCAAACCAACGACAAATGATTTTCTGCTTAGATACGCTTGATATTTATTTCCATGAGACACACTCATTCTTTGAAACCACAACGGTTGGGGAACAGTCCTGGGCCCCGTGGCAAGGACGTTTGCGTCTGCTCAGACAATGTCCGGAGGTCGGCAAATCGCTGGGGAGGCGAGGTCACCTGTTCAGGAAAATGAGTTCATTCTTGGTCGACAGACTGGTCACCCATGATGGATTGTTTGGCTTCGTTCACAAGCCGTAAATGGGGGTATACCTACTAACTACCAACCATCCATCCAATAAACACACACTCTGAATAAGGAAAACACCACTAACTATGGGGGCACACCGCTTTGGGACAGACCCATTTCATTGGCTTCTTTGATATCAAACCCTAAATGTTTGGTTGCCGACCATGAATTCCTTCATGCTAGACATGAAATCATCATTATCGATATTCTGAGCAACTGACAAAATTCACTATAACGACACAACTGACTTGTAACCAGCTCCGCACAAACTGATTTGCAACCAGGCAATGACCATGTAGAGAGCGAAAGAAATGATTGCCAACAACGAATTTTGCAGAGAACCCACTACCATGTAGTAAAGGGGGCACATGCAAAGCAAACCAGAAATGGAGTTGTGAGGTACCACTTAGGGACTAAACGATAGAATGCACTTGATCAATTTACTGGACTCCTTCGATTTGGGAGCAGGGTCATTTTGGCACACAGGATAAGAGTCATTTTGGAACACACCCGATAAGGGTCATTTTGGAACACGCTGAAGCCCGATAAGGGTATTTTTAAACACGCACACGCCCGATAACGACCATTTTCGAACACACAAAAGTTCTGCGCGACCCTTTCTTTTTGGCAAGCGGCTGACGAACATTTCTCGCGGTTCACCCGGACGGATCTGTACTCATGAATAAATCGCGATGCGCTCAATGTTTCATGGGGGTAACAATTCTTGATCATTTTATAGCATTGATGTTTTCCAGGATCAAAAACTTGCTACCCCCTGGAACATCGCATGCATCGTGATTCTTGAATGAGTATAGATCCGTGCGGGTGGGAGGTTTCAAGGGTTTTTCTTTCTGAAACAAATGCGGTGTGATCTCCTGATCCAAAATTGCCACCCCATGGAACATTGCATGCATCGCGTCTTATCCATGCCTATAGATCCGTCCGGGGGGGATGGGGGGTTTGGAGCTCTTCCCTTTGCAACAATTTTGATGTTTTCCATGATCAAGAATCGCCACCCCCATGGCACATTGCATGCATCGTGATTTTTCCCTGGTGGGAGATTTTAAAGGTTCTTCCTTTTGAAACAAATGCCATGCTATCCCATGATCAAAAATTGCCACCCCCATGGAACATTGCACGCATCGTCATTTATCCATGACTGTAGATCCGTCCGGGTGAAAGTTGTTTCAGGGCTCTTCTTTCTGAAACAAATGCGATGCGATCCCCTGATCAAAAATTGCCACCCCCATTGAACATTGAATGCAACGCGTCTTATCCATGACTATAGATCCGTCCGGGTGGGATGGGGGAATTCGAGGGTTCTTCCCTCTGAAACAGATTTGATGTTTTCCATGATCAAAAATTGCCGCCCGCATGGAACATTGCACGCATGGTCATTTATCCATGAGTGTAGATCCGTTCCGGTGAAAGCTTTTTCAAAGCTTTTTCCTTCTATGATCAAAACTTGCCACCCCCATGGAACATTGCATGCATCGCGACTTCTCCATGACTATAGATCCGTCCAGGTGGGAGATTTTGAGGCTTCTTTCTTCTGAAGCAGATTTGGTGTTTCCATGATCGAAAATTGCCACCCCCATGAAGCCAAGAAACCAAAGAAACCAAAGAAACCACAGGAACCAGGAAACCAAAGAAACCAAAGAAACCAAAGAAACCAAGAAACCAAAGAAACCAAAGAAACCAAGAAACCAAAGAAACCAAAGAAACCAGGAAAGTAAAGAAACCAAGAAACCAGGAAAACAAAGAAACCAGGAAACCAAAGAAACCGAAGAAACCAGGAAACCAAAGAAACCAAGAAACCAGGAAACCAAGAAACCACAGGAAAGCAGGCAACGCGTTCAAACACGACCCTTATCCGGACCACCAGGAAAGCGAGAAAAAAAGGATACAAACACCAAGAAACCAAGAAAAAGGCAGGAAACGCGTTCCAAAACGACCCTTATCCGCGCGTTCCAAAACGACCCTTATCCGCGCGTTCCAAAACGACCCTTATGACGCGTTCCAAAACGACCCCCTTTCCCCGACCTCCTTCGATTTGGGATTTGATAATTCTGCATAGCCACTTTGGTTCCGGGTCAAGTTCCATGAAAGGAGACACGCAAAACAGGGAAACAGATTAACACAAATATTTCGGTGTTATCTACCAAGCACGCTAAATGTTCTTGTCAGGAACGAACCTGGGCTTTTGGTTCTAATTAAGTTAAATCATATACTCAAATTAATTGATTATCATTGTCTCACTTCATCACACCCAATCGATCCCAATCGGATGTCCATTGTTTCGACAAACAAGCAGTTGCTTCTTTTAATGCGCTAGGCGCTAAGTTGAAAAAATGCAGCAGCTGGCGACGTTTGCCCAAGCATGGAAATAGTTTCGCCAGTTGGACGGTAAGTCAAGCCCAATCCAAACGGTAAGTCGGCCCAACCCCGCTCACAGGCGGCCTCCTCTTCTGCCACCCCACGTCTTCTGCGACCTGGCGTGTTGGAATCCCCTGATGTCACAGCAGCACACATGGTGGCAACAGAAGAAAAACCATCGGAGCGAAACGCACATGAGCTATGGATTTACCTATTTGCAAAAAAGCTATAGATTTATCTTTCTGACTTTCATCTATAGCTTTCATGACAAATGAGTTTCCCATTCCGCAGCTGCTTGACCTGCTTCTCCCGCACGTGTCCGGGCATATCTCTTCGCCCACCTCGCAGGGAGCACCAACCAGAACAGCTGGGCGGAGCCCTGGCGGAGCCCTGGGAGCTGGTTGGGCCAAGCATTGGTGAAACCAAACAAGGCAAGGCAGTGATTGGTGGTCATTCATCATGTTTCCGTTACAAGCCGCTTCAGTACAAGTCAACACAAGGTCTTAATGTCAGTACCAACTGAATACATTGATCAGAACTAAGTCTGACTGCGAAAGGTCGTTGTATTGCCATAGAAGTTGGGAACGGATTGCTAACCTGGGAAACCAAACCCCCCTGGAGCAAATTAGGTAGCCATTCTATATTTTTTCTGAACGGACATAATTCTACTTCCAAAATTGTTCATGGCAATATCAGAATTTGATTTCTTGAAATGCTCCGCTTTTCTGTTTGTACGATTTTTTAAGTTGTAGTCATGCCCAAATTCCAGGCGGGAAAGGAGACCAATTGGTGTCACAACGCCAGCTGCAGTCACTAAGCTTTGAGCAGCGGAAGGTTCGCCGCAGGGCGGAAAAGTCGACCTAACAGCGGTCTGAGCAGTGTGAACCAGCTATAGGAAAACCAACTTGGAACAAATCACCAGGATGGATTGCTTGGAATGCTTGGAACTTAGGTCAATGATTTTCAATCAACTTAGCATACAGTAGGTATTGACCTATTGACCTATTGGCGGTTTTCCCAGCTAATTGATGATCCAAGGTTATATAAGTGCGTGCTTCGGTGGTGTGACATCAACTGGAAACACCTATTGTTTCATTTTCTGCCCTTAATAATTAATAATGGATTAGCATCCAACATCTCCACATTAAGTAGCAAAATGCCCATATGCAACTAACAACTGCTTTCGTCACTGCTTAATGGTCATCAACAAACAGAACCATGACAAGACCGGCGAGCGAAGAAAACGAGTGTTAGAGCTATAACAGGCTGTGACCCAATATCCATCAATATCCGAACAAGGAGACGCATATGCACACCTGGGGTCGCAAAAAATGATGGCTTCTCAGCGTCAAGTTGGGTTGGGGGGTACACACCGCAAACTCGGATACAAACTCACTGATTGGGGCGGGCTTCTACTGTTGTTGCTCTATAGCCCTGTTCCAATACGAAATGAAATCTAATAGCTGTTATTTATAGCAAGTACTGACCCATGATCCGGTGATTGTGGTTGTCCACGGTCAACAATGGTTGATAGATGCTGATTGGCGATAATTTAATGGTTGATCATTATGAATTATGTTAATAAACTATTGGAATTCCTACAGTCAAACAACACAACTGGCTTCGCAGCAGGAGCCGTGCCTGAGCAAATGCGTACCTCAATCGCAAGGTCAGAGTCACTACTTGCTCACAACACGATCAGCAAACATTTGGGTATGTGCCAAGCCATGGGGTAACCAATTGGGCCCCACCGAAAAGTGATAATTTTACGCATGGAAACCATTGGTTGACTGGAGGCTTGGCACATACCCATTTGGAATCGCTACGTGACTCAAAGCAAGTGCTTGGCCTTAGTTGTGGCTTAGAAAACTACTATATACTATATACTTCATTCTATTTCTCTATAAGTCTATACACATTCAAAATGAAAAACATTAAAAAAACAGCAAGTGACGGCATGTGCTGGCTGAAATCTCCATGCCATGTGATTTCACCGATTCGAGAGTCAGGACCCTTCATGTATCTTTATGTCATCATACCGGCGAGAAAAAATCATCCATTTCGCGCAAGAATCTGGATAACCGGGGCCATAAAAAGACATCGGATCAGCCATGAGAGAATTGATCATTAATCAGCAATCATGAATGAGCACTTACATCAACTTGCAGCAAATACACGTGTGTAGCAAGTTGCACAAGTTTGGGTGGAAAACAGACTTTGACTTGAATGTTTGTGACTTGCGACACTCTGCATCCCGCCTGTCGAAGTATGCAGCCTAGGAATGTCAATGATCTCGCGGAACCAGTTGGCAGCGGGACAAACCCTGCATCAACCTATCAATGTGCAGATCAAGAACAATGAGCTGATATGAGATTTCACACAAATCGGATGAATTACCAACTCCAATTGCAGAAAAAAATAAATGATGACGCAAACATGTCAACTGGTCGACGCACACCGTGCATCGGGCCGGACAGCATGATGCCATGCTGCAAGTACAAGCTCAAGCACAGCTCACGACGCCATGTTGCGAAGCGTAGCTAC
The DNA here is from genome assembly GCA_009767595.1 of Symbiodinium kawagutii. Lineage (NCBI taxonomy): Eukaryota > Dinophyceae > Suessiales > Symbiodiniaceae > Symbiodinium > Symbiodinium kawagutii. The sequence continues at coordinate 366,339 of VSDK01011805.1, forward strand.
GGACTCCATGCTGCAGAGCTTGCAAAATAGGTGGAGCTACCATGATTCCAAAATCATAGGAGTACAACTTGGCCTGAATTTGAATCAAGTAGTATAAGATCTCTATCTCAATGCCCCATCAACATCCATCAACCACATACGATATTGAACAACACCTTTGCTGCGTCCGAGATTAGCCAACACCGGTACATCGCACAACAACATACAGCAACCACATTGATAACAAACGTTGACCTGTGCAACGTGCAAGGCAAAACTTTGGGTCATTGCTTGACCAGTCACACATGATCTTGGGGTCAATGCTGTGGTGTAGCAGTGAAGGAGTTCTTCGTTCACTTTGGGGAGTTCAAATGAGTTGAGTGGCCCATGATGACCCATGACATTTCGTTTTGACCAACCAAAAGGTGTGAGTTCAGTGCCACAGCCACTCCTTTGCAACTTCATCCCCTGGTCTTCCTAGCGCAGCAGCCTTGATTCCTTTCAATCCAAATTGGCTGCGGTACCAGTCTCTGCTGCAGTGACAACCTTGAAAGAACTTCTATGAAGCTTTTCTGACCTATGAAGGACTTGCCCTCATGGTGTCCTTTCCAGGCTACCCATTATTTTAAATAATCGAAAACATTGTGTAAAACCAACTTCATGAAGTCTTCAAGGACTGTGACATTTGGCCAATCCGATCTTTTCATGAAAAGAACATACATAATTATTTACGTACACAAATGGACATACGCATTGCCTATATATATATATATATATACAATACTTGTACAGGCATAGACTTGTGTTGACTTATGATTTGTGTCTCTGTTCTCATTTACTTAAGCGAACATTGGCATGTGCATCATCACCCTAGGATTCCATGGGCTTTTTCTTCAATCAAACCGCGGTCAGCCGCCAATTGGTAGATGGTAGCTGCAGCTCCTGTCGCACTTGGGCAAATGGAGGGCAAGTGATGAACCCGCCGATAGATGGGGGCGATATCTATCCATACATATTGATACCCACATCCAGGCAAAAACGATCGCTTCAGAGGGAAAACCATAACCAGCATCAACCAGCCAAGGTGGCTCTATTCAAGCAATTGATGCACCTAACTGTGTCACTGCATGAGTCGTTGGCTGACCTACCATGATCACTCCATATCACTCTAGAGGTCTATCCATGCGTATCAGTCCCAGGGTGCTGAACACGGGGTAATCATGGGTAATCCATGTTGGGCAACAAACAGAATTACGGGGTAATCATGGGTAATTATGGGTAATCATGGGTAATCCAACAGAATCAACAAGCAACAATCTCCGCTGGATTTCAAGGTGGCTTACAGCCATTGCATTACTGTTGGCTCAAACTATGTGACATGCCTTTGCTGATCCGAAACAAGGCTTCCGAAATGCCGATTATCCCAAAGATGCAGTTTATTGCAGTTAATCTAGAAAAGATTAGAAAAGTGGTCTGGTGCCGTGTCTTTCTACATCCTCGCTTGTAGGCCTTCCGGCAAGCGCATAGCTTGTAGAAGATGCAGGAAATGCTGCCTCAGCGTTGCAAAACGAAAGCCGCTCGTCACCATCCAAAGGGGAATGGCCACAGGTCTGCGATTCACAGAGCCTATCACATGTTCCACAGCATTGGCAACAAAGTCATTTAGGCACAAGCCTACCAAAGCAGCCATGCGGGGCAAAAAACGAGGGAGCATGGTAAGCCAGACACACATTGGCAACTTGTTTCTGAGCCAAAATCACCCCACAGTCATACACATTGGCACCTTGTTTCCCAAGCTGAGCCAAGATCACCCATAGTATCCCATAGTCATGAGTTTGGAAAGTACTATAGGCAGGGGATCCCAAACTGGAACGGTCGAGACTACAGTGGTTACGAGGTGATTGAATGTGCATAGATACCGCTTACGTACAAATGTGCTGAGTAAACTTGCTCCAATGAAAGGTGACACCGCTTGTGGTTGTCAACACGAAAAGAAGGCGCGGTGCCCTCGGAAAAATGGAAAAAATGTGAAATGGCGCTGGAGTACGTACGGATGTCCATTCAAGTTGTAAACATGTCGAGAATCACTGCTTGAATGCTTACAAACTGCATCTACTCGGATTACATCGGCAGTGAAATCATCATTTGAAAGTCATCAGCCACCCAAATAATACCCCATGCATCGTAATTTTGTCTAGTTGATTGGCTACTGATACGGCTGTGGGTCAAAACCCTGTACCCCTGGTTCCCCATCATTTACCATTGTTTTCCCTATAGTTGGCTGGGTAATAACCACCATTATTGGTTGGTTAATATTGACCCATAGCCATACCAAATAAGAACAGGACACAAGTATATACCCATTTCTCACAGCAACCGTTGAACCGAGTTGCAAATTCTCGTCGTCCAAAGAGGGTATCAACACCTGGGCGAAAGCTCGTCTGAGGCACAAGCATAACACATATTATGCTTCACCCAAAAAAGGGACATACAGGACATTCGGAAAGTCTGTCAACAAGCCTAACAAGCCCTTGTCAGTGGTTGATTGTAGGTCTTCGTAAACCCTTCAGTGATCTTCAGTGTATTTGAGCCTCGTTGCCGCTCTGGCATTTTCTGGGATTTCCTACACTCTTGGAATGCAATGGCGCGTTGTATCACAATGAATGCCATTTGGTGAGGGTATTGTCTAGACGGCAACACTAGTTCGTTCCAGCCAAGCGCAAATAAACGGTCGTTGTCTTGTGGGCTCTGGATTTTTACAGATAGTCACATGATCTTCCTTTCACATGCCAGAAATGACATTGTAGAATTCCAGTCACATGGCAGTGTCTTTCTTTCAGCGCGTCCGCACAAACGTCCAGGATGTCTTGCCATCTCAGGATCCAACAGCGAGTCGCTCCAATGCTACCTGTAGGCCTTGCTCCTTGGCAGCAGCTGATGTGGAATCTCTGAGGTCGTTCGGAACGGACACATCTGCCGAAATGATCAGAAAGGGAACCAGCAAATGGGGTACAACGAATCATTCCCGAAGCCATGTATCTGCGACAGACCCTCGGGATGATCTTAAACCATGCAGAGGTGTAAGATGCGGACTTTAGTCACGGTGACTTTGTTGCTACATTTGCTGCTACATTTTCCAAAAACTACATTTTAAGAAGGTAGTTGTCACTGAACATCGTCTCCTGGTCCTGAGCTATGTTCTCCCATCACTTCTTGCTCAGGTGACGTGGAAAATGGTGGCCTTTCAACAGGCCAAATAAATCCAAATAAACAGTTTGCGTTTCACAGGGTGTACAATTACCAAATAAAAAGGCCAGTAATATCATACAATATCCTTACAGCAGTTATAGCACTGTCTTATTTGGCAATCAAAGAGTCCGGAACCGTTTTTGTTTTGTTTTTTTCTCGGGTGGATATGACCTAATTAATTAACTATTTGTTTTGATAGCAACTGCGACCTTTTCAAGTTAACAAAAATATCAAATTTATCATCAACTATTGATAAAGTCATCTATTTGTTGGCATCTTTTTTTGGCAATATCCACCCGCAACGAGTCTTAACCATGGCTTTGCTTGAGACCTGCAACGAGACCTCACTGCTGAGGACAACGCTCCAACTCCCGATGGTGGTGGTCCTTCTTTCTCAAGGAAGTCCATCGCCGGAGATGGCTGGCAGACGTGGGTAGCTTTGGGGGGGGTGGTCACATTCATCATCGATCATTATCATCGATCATTATCATCGATCATTATCATCGATCATTCTCATCGATCATTATCATCGATCATTCTCATTATCATCATCATCATCATCATCATCATCATCATCATCATCATCATCAATGATCATCATTTATCATCATTCATCATCATTTATCATCATTCATCATCATTTAGCATCAATCATCATTTATCATCAATCATCATTGTCAACCAGCACCATCATCACTGAAATAATGACATGTTTTTCTCAATTAAAGTCTCTATTGACATCACCAATACCATCATAATTCACATGATCCTTGTCATCATCACAATTGTCATTAGCATCACGAATGTCCACAACACAAAATAGATCACAACCAACATCATAATCATCACAATCACAATCATAATCATCGCAATGATCATCAAAATTGACCCTAACTAATTAATCATTACTCATACTAAAACCTGATCAATCCAGGTTTTTTACCTATCTAAAAAACCCAACTAATCATATCAAACCTTGATTAGTCCTAGTTCCAAAGCACATTTCCTAAGCCAACTGCCGCTTTCCAACGCGCCTCCTCTGCCTCTCTCTGCAAGAGCGCCGCAGCGTCCAGGAAGCCCAGCACCTGCCATGATGGCGAAGATTGGTGGAGGATCAAATCAATTCGATGGCTAACCCTGTGCCTTTAATCAACCATAATTAGATAATATATATATATATATTACTTGGCGGAAAAAACAACATAAAAGACCATAACAAACACCATCTTTCCATGGTGAAGTTCGGTTTGGTGGCTGCTGGAATTGCTATTCCACTTTCGATTCCTTCCAAGACTTCCCATCAGATCGACCTCAATGGAGTATCACTCGGTCGATTCTATCATCATGGGTCAAAATTAAGCATCAATGCTAGGCGACAATAACCAACAACAAGCGTGAAGACAATGGTTAATGAATTACATAGCGGTTATGAAATAATAACTGCTATAACAGTTGTGCAGTTTTAACCCTTTGTTATTTGGCATCTTTGACAGTTTTAGGGACAGGGAAGAATATTTATAGGGAAAAACAAAGAATTGACAACTGCTAGAACAAACAATAACAAACAGTTGTACTAGTAGAAATGGGATATCCATATTCAATAGACAGTTTAATATCGTAGACAATTGGCAGTGGGTCAAAACCCTGTACCCCTGGTTCCCCTATCATCAACCATTGGTTTCCCTATGAAACTGTTGGTTTTTGTCCTCCATTTGGTTGATATTGGTTGGTGAATATTGACCCATTGCTAATTGTCGCAAAAACAAAATATCATAGGAATCCGCACCTCTTGGAGTGCCAAGCCATTGGCAAATCCATCACTGGATGTGTCAAGCAACTCTGACGGGCGGCTTGCTAGCCGCCGATGCCTATGTCGCGGCAATCTATTGCTTTAATGCCATCAGGGAGCACCATAATTATGGCCAAACTTTAAATACCAAAGGAATGTAATCAACATCATGTCAGCTGTAGATAACTCTGTGGTGTCTTCTGCTGATATAAACCACGTCTTCCATTATAGATTGGCTGAGATTCTATGCGAATGTGCGGCTAGCTACAGAGCCTGCTGTCAACGAATAGCTTCCAATCAATCACATGGGGATAAATCGATCACCAAAATCGTACCAAAAAGTGCGGCCTCGACAATTTGAAACGCTGCTGCGCCTCGAAAGACCCAAAGTGATCCATGTGTTCCACAGAGGCAGCAACCAACGCATGAAGGAATTGGCCCTTTGCCACCTCAGCCGGGGAGTTCACTGTGGCATGTCCAGCAACTGCTTGCTGGGCTGCCCCACCCGAAGCACCGCAGCGGAATGGAGCAAGTGCACCAAAGTCAAGGGCTTCTGGTGAAGCGGGGGGCAAAGCTGTTGGAATCGTTGGAGACTGCGGGAAGCTGCGTCATTTGCCATGTGGATCATTGACATCGATCTTCATGATTTTGCATCAACGAAATCCAGAGCATGAGCAGCCAAGGGTCCGGAAATGTGCGATGTATAACCAACAAATTAGATTCTCCGCCTGGCAAATATTGAACTCACCATTCTTCAACATCTTGGCACCTTGATAAGGTTCTTTTCAAAAGACCCAAATGGCAAAAACCTTGAGGGTCATTTTGGCAATCTCAATGAACCGCAGCATTCTTCCAACCATATGTATCTGAACCAATTTAAGCTGAAATCACTTAGTTAATTAGCTTTAGTTACTTTGTTAGTTAATTAATTTGTTAGTTTTAGTGACTAGTTAGTGAGTTGAATATCGACACAAAACACTACTGCTCTTGCCTGGTACAATTTGTGACACCGGCTGGACACCCCAGAGACAGCGCCGTCCAGTCCTTCAAGCTCGCTGATTCATTTTTCAGAAGCCACAACTCACCTCGTTGCTTTGGCGCGGACTGTCCTGCCTGACGTGTGTTTAAGGTAGTTGGTATTGGCCGTTGACATGCAAGACTATGATACCATCTGTGTGATGCAAACCAAGAACACTGGGGTTAGTGCGGCCAACAACCATATTTACATACACACATATACATACCTGCACATCTGCCACTGGGGATGTATCCAAGTTGTTGCTGGTGTATCTAGATCAATAACAATACAAACAATACCGGCAATGACCCATCATACTGGTTGCGTACTGTCAGTACCACCATGTAACATCTTTATGGCGGATTCGGTGAGCCCTAATCTACATTCATCTGGTGGGTCAATGACTGGCTTGGACAAGCACCAAGCTCTTGATCACTCAAATTCGCACCTTTGCATAGTGAACAATCAGGGATTTTTGCGATGATCATCCCAGTTTTTACTGATTTGTGTTACAACTGTAACAGGGTCACGGATGAGACAGTAGTAGCAAACATGACATTGATGTCAATCGGAAACCTCTCAGCTACTATCGGCAGATCGACTGCAGCAAATCCGCATCGGTCACAACAGTTGTCGAATTAATGGTCAAGATGCCCTGCACTCTGCCTGCTATTTTTTGAAGGGCAAGTGGCTGGCTTCCAAAAATGCATCGTCACAATAGCCAGCTGCAGCACAAACGTAGAACACCTGCAGTCAAAAAAGGGGTCTTGGTCGAGATGCTCTGAAATCAGTTGCCGTGTCTTCAGAAGGGGATCTATCCAGCATCCTCAAATGTGGTTGGTTTGAAAATATTCCCAAACATAGATTTGTTCTTAGGCCGGCCATGATTCAATGATGGTAGTTCCACACATCTAAAGCGACCAAAGATCCATGGCTTCCTAGTTGATTCCCTTCAATACCTCAATTCAATACCCCGACAATAATCAGCAAGAAGAATACGCAATTGCTTGTCGCGGTTGGTGTCCAAGGGTGGGGCACCGATTTCATGTAACTCCTTTCGGATCTCTAGTGCCTCTTTTTTTGATCCAGTATCTCGGCTATTGCTGGTGGTATCCATGTCATTGTTGATTCTATCCTTGGTTTGCAGTCTGGTTGCATGTGTCGTCTGGTGATTATCTCTTTACGTTCATCTCTCACACCTTCTGATTGGCCAGTGTCAAATCCTTCCAGGACAAGCACAACAAGTGCTCTTGCAGGGTATCTAATATTGCACTACCTATTTACAAACATGATACATGATACCAATAAATAGTTCACATCAATACAAAAAATAGTCTGTCCACGAATATCATGTTCCTATGAACCTCTTTACCGAATTGCACTACCTATCTGTCCATATTGATATATGTGATGAATCTTTAAAATAATCTCAATTGAACAAATTGTTTCTTACCTATCAGCTACTTGCTACCACCAACATGAACCAACGATGGTGGCCAGGCCATCAGTGGCTACCCGTCCATGGCCCCCACGGACTCGCCTCACCCAGCGCGTCCACATCGAAGCCCTCCAGCGTTTCCTCGCTGCCTTCCACGATTTCACCTCAGACAGGATAGCGGTGGGGAAGTTGATATGCAGAGGCAAAGGAAGCTCCATTGGAAACAGAATGATATTTTGAGATGCATATCCACAAAGGAATCTACACTGCATATCATTTGATAATATTCACACGCACTCACTGCACACCAAGACTCCTTTTTCTGGGTAGGCGACGGGGCAGGCACTTCGAAGCAGAAAACCAAAAACGGAAAGGCAACACAAAAACAGTTGCCTGCATCGCCTGCTTTCCCCCAAGGGTGGGGTACTAACAGGGTGGGATCTTGAGCAATTAAACATTGCCATGAGCGGCTATGCTCAACGTGCTTTGTGAATATCGTTCTTAGAACAACCATCACACGCACTCACTGCACACCAAGACTCCTTTTTCTGGGTAGGCGACGGTGCAGGCACTTCGAAGCAGAAAACCAAAAACGGAAAGGCAACACAAAAACAGTTGCCTGCATCGCCTGCTTTCCCATTTGGTGGAGTCATAGTGGGAACTGGCCGTAGGCCGAAGAAAACTTTGGACCCGGTGTTAATTACCAAATTGCTTCTTCAAGAAAAAGGTTTGCATGTTCTCAAAGCTGCTGATTAAAGCAAGAGCAGCAGCGAGCCCAAAATGATTTGGGTAAGGCTGAGCAACATGAGTCCAAAGCTGTTTGCTAATGGGGTCTTGACCTTTCAGAATGATATGATGACAACCAGTGCGACTACAAACCCCCATTACGGCCACGGCACTTACGTGTAAGGTCCGCATCAGAACATCCATGCCAAGCTAAAATCTTGGTACGCTTGCGCCACCGAGCACCATATTGACAAAAATCACAAATGAAACAAGAACAACACCTACGATCAGCATGTTTAACTAAAGGGGGCGCAAGCCAAAGCATGGAGTGAACTGGGTTTTCGAGGAAACACGGAGTGTGAGCTTGGATTGCAGCAGCGATGACCCGGCTGGTGAACTACATGGTTTTGTTGCCCAAAACAACCTTGGCATGATCCTTGGGGGACAAACCAGAAAACCCAAAAATAGCATCATTAGATCGAATGGGACCCCAGCCAGATCCTATAGGCCCATGTCGAGCACGGCTCCAAGACGTGCATGGTGTTGCGAGCCATATCCCAAGCACACAGCCACTCTTGATCCAACCAATGATAGTGTTGGCAACCTGTTTATCCAAAACATCAAAACGCGAATCAAGACAAACATCAACACCAACAACCGGATATCCCAACTTAGTCAAACTCCTACCAACACTACCATCACCAGAAAACAGATCAAGGAAAACTCCATGAAACTTCCCCCGAAAAGTTCGTGAGACATGTCTGAATTCTCGCCTAAGCAACTGAGCCCCTGTCAAGGAAGTTGGGCCCCGTGGCTTGTGGTGTGATTTCCTAATCATGCGTTTGGTCACGTTCTGATTCCATTGGGTGCCTTTGGCACCTTGGATGGGTGACTCATGAAATGTGGCAGGTGATTCAAAATGACCTGACCGTATGCTTTCACTGCGGGTGGCACCTTTGCAAGCTCTGTCTGAAGTCGGGCCTCTTTGACATACCGTTTCAGAGACGTGTCTGAACCCCACCTTCCTCTTTGTTTGACTTCCAGCATGTTTCGCCGGCGCGACAGCACATCGTGTGTTGCTCCGCCGTGCCTCAAAGCATACAGCGTCAATCCGAGGTGGTCCAGGTTGAGAAACGAGATCGCGCTCAGAAATTGTTGCCGCAGGTGCCCGTGCGACTGGCTCCACAACATTGAGTTGCCCTGCTTCCCTTTCATCAAGGCTGCCAGCAATGGGTAGGTCCAAGCATCGGAGTCGAGGAGAACTGTTGCATCGTAGATCCCTGTCTTCTCAGGGACCAAATCTTCTGCAGGATGCAGAAGGATGGCCCAAAACTGAAAGGCCTGGTGGTCGGCCCGTTGCGGAGGGACCACTTGCTTTGTCAACAGTTGGCTGCATTCTCCGGGCCTCATGTAGGTTGAGAATTGGACAAACAACCTCAGGGCCAACTCCACTTCTCCCAAGTTGAGGAACCGCCCAATCACCGCCATCAGCACTTCGATTGGGATTGGCATTCTTTGTTGAGGAGGTGCTGCAAGATGCCAACCTTCAACGCTCGGCTGGCACGTGGCAGGCTCTGACAGTTGAGGGCAGTGGAACTTGGTGGCGGCAACCAATCGGATGCCGTCGTTGATCCCCCTTCCCACATCGAACATCTCCTGCAACAGCTCCACCAGCGCATTGTCCATGACGACGGCCGAGTCCACCATGATGTGGTGGATCTGAAGCCATCCCTGAAACTCCTTGTACCTCTTAGAGTAGTCCAGAATCGTGGGCTGCTTCACGCTCCTGGCTTCCAAGTACGTCATGCCTTGGGGAACGACCATGCTGGTCGCAACGGCCTGTTGCCGCTTCAGCTTCCTCTGCACCTTCACCTCCTTGCTCATGTTCTCCACGAGGTGTGCAATCCTGGAGTGTGAATGACTCCCCAGCCAACTTGTCACGCAGTCGACGAGGAGCCGGAGGACGTTCACTGAACCAACCTTCAAGGCCACGACCACTCCATTGGGTGAGTGCTCGTGACGGCCGGTCCGCTATGTTCCACTCCGAGGGTATCCACCTAGTATGGAACCTTGAACCAGTTGCAAGTGATAAGGCACAAAGTTGTCGAAGGGGCTTGGTGAGAAAACCAGATTTGGCTCGTCCCTTGCAAACTCCCACGGTGAGAGGAAGGTTGTCACTAAGCAAGAGGATACGTTTACCAAAATTCCGGTTAGCTCGAAGGGCATGTTCAACTGACCAACAAAGTGCTAAGGCTTCAGTGTGCAGGATGTTGTCATGAAACTTCCAAGGATGAGACCAAACCACTTGCCAGTCATCAGGATTCAAAACTGCTATGGGGACTTCATTGAAACCAGAAATGAAATCGAAATCGCTGCATCCATGTTGTTGTTGAATGATGTCTCTCACATCTTTGTGAAGCTCACTGCATCCAACACTTTGCGCTGCGTGTCTCCGTGCGTCAGCAGCGTCCTCGAATCTATACCGCCACCGCTCTGACTGTGCACCAATGCTGCGAATAGACTGTTGATCCAACTTACGGCTACAAATCCCATATATCCAAAAGGTGAAGAATCAGAAGCATTAACGTCACCAGACCAACCAACATTGATTCGTGATCTGAGCAACGGCAGTAGTGCACCAATGGTTTCGAGCTCCCACTTGACTGAAGGCCACAACCGTTTAGGGGTCATCTTGTTCTCATTGATGAAGGCATAGCAACTTTTCAAAACTGAAAGAGCTTCCCGACGAGCCATGACTGCCCAGGTAATGTGGCCTAAAATCACCTGCAGAACCTCACCGCTTGAAAAATTCCGAGAGAGCAACTCGCGAATAGCCCTCTGCAATTTGACAATCCGCTTTGGCTTGATACTGACAGTACCGCTAACACCACAAAATGAAAGACCGACAAATTCAGCACTAAGTGAAGCTTGTTCTTCTTCATGGACTGTCAACCCGCGCTCCCTCAGTTGTGAAGAGATCCGCTGAAGACCTGCGTCAACACACTCAGGATTGCAGCCTATGACCATGAAGTTGTCCACATAACCACCACAAGCTATACCACTATAAGATTGAATCTGCACAGGTTGACCTTTGTCGCTAACGATCTGATCAGCATCGAATCCAGCATCAGCGATTGACTGCATGAGGACACCTTGACATAGTTGAAGAGCCCAAGCCCAACCCATAGGTAGCACAGTTAAATATGGAGTAACCTGTTGTCCAGGCCTCGTAGTCATACCATCCACGGAAAAGATGCCCAGACGATGGGCCTCAACGGCCGGCAAGGTGAACATACGAGCCAAGTCGTCAGGAACCCCAAGAGTATAAAAGGCATTGGCAAGGTCCCCTGATCCAATATAGAATTGTTGTCCCTCCGGAAGTTCAAGGCGGGTGAAGGCATCAGCTGAGGGTAAATCAGTTGAAGGGGGCTCGATGAACTTCTCATTGAGAATCCTGGTATCGAAAATGAGTCTCTGCATTCCGTTCTTCTTCCTCACAAAGAAGATGCCTAGATCACCACCTCCATCGACTAAAGGTTGAAACCTAACCATGCATCGTCCCTGAAGCTCCTTGTGGAAGTTGACATATTCACCAGCATCATGTTTAAGGATAGGATCCATGTATGCATGCTTGATTCGAGGCCCTTCAACGGCCTTCTGCTCAGTCATCAGCATTTGCTGCCGCCAAGCCGCAAGTCTTTCACTGTCAGCCCTTGGAAGGCACCCACACAAGTCCACAGGTGTAGATGCGACCTCGGGCCAGGATACGGAATCCCTGACATACGGCACAACATCACTTCGATCGACTTGGTAAAGCCGTGATGACGAGCACAGATCATGCAAAGCGGAACGACCAGGATCACAATCTTGGACTGCATGGACATCCCTGTATGCATCAGAAATGTGCTGAATGGCCCTACGTTGAACACGAGTGGGCTTCTTCCGACTTGAAAATGAATTAACGCACCCAGCAAGATCATTGAGTGCACGAATCCCGCAGTTGGCCAGGTCCTCCCACCCATTGTACTGTCCTGTTGGATTGTGGGCAAGGGGAAGATGTTACGTTGGCGAAGGTCACCAAGGAGGCCACCCGCACCATCTACTCCCGCACATACACCATGAAAATTGCAAACGAACAAAAAGCCAATCATGTAGGACCGTGAAGAGAGGATGGAAGGGCTAGAGGAGGACTTCACTTTGCATTGCCGCCGTCCTTGTCCCCCTTCCTGGACAAGGCTCTTTCCTCCCTTGCTTTGCGCCTCTCCTTGGAGACCAATGCCTCCTTTTGCATTTCCGTCCACTCCGTCAGCTTTGGCGATATGATGGAGCCAACTCTTGCCCCACCGGTGGATCCCATGAACAAGGCCCCTTCCCCAGCATCGTCGGCACTCACCAGTTTGAACTTGTGGCGCTCCTCTATTCGCTGAAGGGCCCTTACCACCATCTCGGCACTGGCAAGGTTGGTCACATCCAACTGGTCGTAGGTCATCATGATTTGAAGCACCTTTGACCATGCTTCGTGCTCCAAGGCCGGAGCATCCGTGGGCTGCAGCTTGCACGCTACACGCCAGCTTGATGGTGCCCAATGGCACTCCCACCATGGTCCAGCATCTGGTTGATGACATACTTCACCGTCCGAGGTCCAGCAACTGGCCAATCCCCAAAGTCGGTGGGTTTCGAAGCTTGAACAGCTGAGCGGAACTCCTTGAAACGCAAGCCATCGATGTCCCTCGTCACTGGAAGGGTCCGAGCATCGTCGTCCCCCACCACAGCCATAGGATCGGCACCGCCCAAAGCCTGGGCAAGCGCAGCATGTCCACCAGGCGCACCGCCACCTCCTGCAAGATTCGGCAGGCCAACTGCAGGACCTGGCGCAGGCCCGCCAGCCAATGCTTGCACCAACGCACCACCCACCGGCCGCAGCGGCTGGAGGGTTCAACACTGGAGCCACACCACCACCAGGAGCAGGAGCACCTCCACCCAGACCAAGACGAGCACGTTCTTGAGCTGCATGGGATTCTCCTTCCACAAAGAGAGCTTGGAGCGTAGCCTGGTTGGGATCCGGGTTGAAGTTGTAGATCAAGTTCGGGTCCACCCCGAAGGGCGGTGGTGATCCAACAGGCCAAACACGCCATGCATCCCAATCTTGATTTCCATGAGAAACTTCTTCGGCATATATATCTCCATCGGGGGTGACTACTATCCATGTGTCCCTCTCCACGCATGCCAGCAGGTACCGACAATGCCATACTGTATCCACTGGGTAAAAGACAAGGATCCTACTGCCCACTCTCAGGTCTCCAGGCGATGGCCCTGCCAAGGGCACTGCAGCCATCAACCAGAGAAGTCACTGGTTTCCCTGTACGATCACCCCCTTCCTGAGGTTGTCGCCTAGCCCACCAGTACAAAACCAAAAGTCCAGCACCGGTACCCAGCAGCAAAATCAAAGAAAAGGTTCCCAGCTCTATGTGACCAGTAGTGCAATGGACTGGGGGACAACTCACACTTCCGCAAGTGATGATGCAAGCGGGACACTCCACGGCCCCCGAAGCCCACCACAAATGCAGACCGATGCCAACCGCCACGCAAGCGAAATGGCTAGTGAGGTACACCGGGTCCAACATTGATCTTGAGCAATTAAACATTGCCATGAGCGGCTATGCTCAACGTGCTTTGTGAATATCGTTCTTAGAACAACCATGAGATAAATGAATCATTGTACGTGTGTATATATAATATATACACATCGGAAACAAAATCAGATTTCCCAGTCCCATCTACCACCACTTGTAGGGGGTCCGTGAGAATGATTCGAAGTGTGCAGCCTGGAACTCCCGAAGCAATTTGTGCTGGCACTCCTGGGTCCCTGGGTGCACTTTCTCAAAATAGCGGCACCCTGAAATCATCCTTTACATCAATCACTTAATAGTCATAAACCATCCATTTTTTTAAGCCTCCCCATTTTGAGAACCACCCATATATACTCATACCAAGGGTGAGCAACTGCCAGGAACATGCTACCGAGTGGCGAAGCTGGTACGCCAAGCGCCCAGTGGAACGTCGCAAAATCGGCCAAAAGTCTGCCTGAATGGCTTCTTTGGACCTGAGCAGCTGGTGAACGGGGTCCCTTCACCGGCCACCCTTCAAGCGAACTGAGGAACTACAGCGACTGGCAGTCCCGCTGCAAAAACTGTTGACGTGGTAAATTTTGAGTTGACTCTGGTTCAAACAAAGAACAAACGAATGCAAGCTATAGGGACCAAAATTGGGTTATTCAGGTTTGGTTCTATGCTGTGAGGTCAACAGTTTTAGTTTCTCCATCAGTCAATTGCAAATCAACAGCAACAGCACCCCAAGAGTCCGTAAGGCAGCCCCTAAGCGCACGACACCATCTGCAACAATGCCTGGGCGAAGCGGAGTGCATCCGTCAACACCAAAGGTAGCATAAGGACTTTGTCACATAGATTAATGGCTACCAATGGCTACCCAGGATGAAGCTAAACCCCTGGTTGATTAACTAGGGGGGTTCCCATTTTAATGGAATTACGACAAATCCACAAATTTAGACCCCATGTATTCACTGAAAGGTTGGTGTCATGACAGTGAAACCATGTTGGGGCACCTCCAATGTTTGGAAACAGATTTGAGCAGCACACTGCTAGCGCACGCGACATCGCTTTCAAAGGAATGTCTCGGAGGCGTCT
>VSDK01011805.1:381251-397097 GCA_009767595.1 Symbiodinium kawagutii
TCTTCCGAACGTGGATTCTCTGCGATGGGAGCTGTGATGAACGCCTCAGAAGAGATACACAAAACAAATCAGAAATATTGATCCAGAAGCCATTTTCGACCAATGAACCAGAATTGAACCAAATTAACGAATATCAACCAATATCATATTATTTCTTATTGATATAAACCAGAATCAATATTAATGATCAATTCATCAGACCACTGTGAGCCAGAATCAACATTAATTAAGCAATTTAGGACATCATTGCTCGATACCCACTGATATTACATTTCTGCATCTGTTGCTATTCTGTACTCATGCATATCTACGAAAAAAAACTAACATCAAGATCATATCACATGATGATGCATTCTGAATAATGCTCAACCATTACTCTTAATATGCAATCACACGTGAAAAAAATGAATCCAAAATCTCATATCTTGTTGGTCTTTCTTGTTTCATGGCTGCAATTGCAGAATGATGAGCCTTGCTTGGTCCCACCGCGCACACGACTGACCGCAGCTCCGACATGGAAGGTTGTAACGCCTGACGGACGGCAGCGGTGCCAGCAGCAAATCCCAAGCACACCGTGGCGCGTCAATGCTGAAACTCGAATGATGATCTCATCCTCAACATTCAGGAAGTTCATCACCTCTACGCACATGGGTATGTGCCAAGCCATTGGGTGACCAATGACCCCCCAAAAGATATGATTTTACTAGGAAACCATTGGTTGACTGGGGATGCCACTATCTTGGCACATACAATGAGAATGAGCAGATCAAGTAGAAATTGTTCAGCTAGTGGCTGTACAGCTGAGCAAAACACCTGGTAATTACCTTTGTAGCAGCTCAGCATAGCTCAGCCATGGTTCCAAGGGAAGTACTAATTTCAGAGCTTCCTCCAAAGCTGGGCGCGGCCGTTTGGAAATCACATGCCAAACAAAACTTCGTACAGTCAACTCTCTGTAACTGTACGATGTCTTGTCAAGACTGGTCTTGTGGCATGTTTGAGGCTTTTCAATTTTCAACCGTGCATTGTCAGCATGCGCAAATCTATGGCCCCTAATCCCCATACCCAATGAAGCAAAGTTGTGGGCCTTCTGTTCCTCCTCTTCTGCCCCTGACCAGAACTTGCAGGCTGCTTGATCATGGGTCATCAAAGGTAAACAACAATGTGGATGATCATGAGGAAAACAACAATGTCAATGATCATGTCGGGATTTAAGGAAACAAGTGCCGGGGTACAGGCAATCGATCATTCTGCTATACCTAGTAAGACATGTTCAACTTTATCAAGCAATCAGTTTGGTTTACAATTCATGAGGCATAGTTACATGTAGTGGGACTAGGTGGATGTATGAAGGGCAAACCACATGGCAGCTAGAATGGCACACGTGATTAGAGGAAATCATGCAACTTCAACAAATCAAGTTCGTTTCTAAGATGAAGCTTTTGAAACATGCTTCCAACAAGACACCCATTGTTGATGTCTTCAAACTTGCTTCTTTAAACATTTCGCGCCCGAATACCAGTTTCTGATTCTTATCATCACTATGTCACATTGACTGCCGGCAGGCCAAACATGGTCCACGGGCACCATGGACGCTCTGGTCTAGATGTCGACATCGACTTTAATTCTGATGTGGCCCGTAATTCTTGAGCAGCAAACAAGGCTATTTATCGACTCTATCATACTGCCTATTCAGTGCAACAGTGGCCAGTTGATAATTGACTATCAATGTATACTAATCAATCATTAAACACATTATCAACGATTCAATCGGTTGAGACTAAAACAATTCAGGGATGGTGATTGCACTAGTCAGCAATAAATAGCAATATTCAGTCATTGTCGATAATGGCTGGAAACAACTCACGAGCTGGTTAAAAGCACTGATGATACCTGCCAACCCGATAGGGAATCATATGAACCATAGTCACAAGTGAAGCGCAGCGAATTGCCATCCACTATTCATTCATTGGAACGGTTCTGCTTCCGTTGACGACCATCCCTTTCATGCCACGTAGCCCCTTCATGACCAGGAATTTGGACGCTGAACAGCAACCTAAGAATGTTGTTTGATCTCTCTTGTCGTTGGTTGGTGTGCTGTATCCCTATTGTTGTTGATTCATCTAATATCAACTGTTATCTGATCAGTCAACAACAATAGGGATATTAGATCAATCAACAACAATAATATCAGATATCAACATCTCTTTAAGTCTCCAGTGACTGGCTTTTCTTCTGAGTCAGCAGCGGCTGCTTTAACGGGAAGTGTGTGTCCGGTTTTCCAGCTGGGATTCGGATCATGGCAAGAACTGCATGATTCTTCAAGCCTGTTATATGATGAATAGTGGTTACTGGTGGTGGATTCATCATTAATCATGGCTACTACTGCTTGACTAAGGCCTAAGAAAGGTGAATAACGAACTAGAAGAGTTCTCCAGATTCTTGCTCAAAGATGCACAGCAATGATCCCAAATACAATCAAATACACAATTTGGTTAGGGAATCATGTCAACTGTCCTCAACGTTTAGCTCGGAGGAAAACGGCACCCCTGAAAGGCTAGACTTCTCAGTGAAATACTGGAAATGGCTAACAAATTGCCAAGTTTCCACGCTAAGTTATTGAAGTTCCAAAGTGTCTTGCTGTCTATCTGATTTCACATTCAGTAATCACATTGAGCGCCGCGTTTTCGTGCTATTCTACCTGGATTCTACCTGCACCACTGGATGGTTTTGAACACTTTTGGAACACACACCAGGATCCTGGAACAGCAATAGGAGCAGGGGACAGTGAAGGCCTTCCCAGGCCATTGCACACAGCTCCACCAAAGCAACCAACTGACCTGCCACATGTGCTGTGTCGCTCATCAACGGACACCCAGGCACTGTTTTTTTCAAAGTGGCAACTCTGATGATGGAAGTGCAACCATTTCACCATGCGGGTACAGGGTACCATCCCAACAAGTGACCCACATCAGGAGATGTCTAAACTCTTCACACCCAACCCCCTGCACTGAGCCGTTGCCGGGATGTCAAATTAATTACCAATGTTTGACATACCAGCACGATCCTGACGAATAGGGAAAACCAAACATCTGCACCAAACATCTGCAGCACCAGCCAACGCAACCACTATCAACGCCGAAGAAGCCAGCCAATTTTGTGGATTGAGCATTTTTAAGCTGCATCTTATGGGGAAGCGAGCAGTCATAGTAGGTGATTTCAGATTTCATTAGTCAAATCATTGACAATCACCTCTTACAAACCAACCAACTGTAGTAGAACCCTTACAAGGTCGTGAACCAGCAGTAGGGTTTGATGTCCCCATATTCCCCATCATTACCAACTAATGGTGTATCCTTATCATATCTTATCATCAGTTGCATTCTCACCTTCACATTCCGCGCAATCCTCAGATCGGCCTGGGCGCAAATCAGAGGCTCTCGGCAACAAATACTTCAGAATTTGCTGAATCGGTTCCCTGGCACTGGGACGACGCTGGTGGTAGTCCCTGCCTCGATGGTGTGCTGGCACTGGAATGACACCAGTTCACACGTCTTGTGGAATCCCAAGGCACTAGGTGCCCAAGCGCTATGGGGCCCCATGGATTTGGATCATCTTGGTACTCCCCGTTGTTAATTCAATTATGGTTGGTTTCCTGATGAGCAGCCAGTACTATAAGGACTGACCATTAATGAAGTCATGAATTGTGTGTCGGCTGGAAACCACAAATAACAACCTTCATTTTCTCGTTAAGTCCCAGGCTAAAGCCGAAGCATCTGTAGTGATGAGAAATTATTAGCAATGTTGTACTACTTACAAACCAAAATGATAGTTCATACAATTCTGTAGCTATATGAACGACTTGGTTAATATCTAATTATTGTTTGTGATTCGTAATTGCTGTTGAGTACCAATAGGCAATGCAACATGACATGCCAACAGCAATGCTTATTCAGGATTTCAATCACGATATCAGTTAATTAGGACATATTATGAATGATGGGTATGACTCAATGTGTGGGAGGATGACAAGCACCTAACGCGTTATGGGATGATCACACAAAGAGTACCCTCAACCATCCCCAGAATGATCATCATAAACAGGAAACCACCACATATATATCTGGGGCTCTCCTTTTTTAGCTGTTGCAATTGCTAACATGAAGTGCAACAGCCGTAAGAACAGCACATCTTTGATGACAACATAACCTTTGGGTCAGATTTTGCGGTTGCCTTGATCGAGACAGTCAAGAAGCGACATTGCACCTCGTTGATCATAGTCTTCTATATGGGGGTGTCTCAAAATAGAGATCCCCCAAATCATCCAATCCTAATCATTTATGTTTATGAACAAAACAATCATTTTAAGGTTGCAAACTTGAAGAAACACCCATATGGCTTGTTGCACCCAGGTGTTGGAAGCGACACTCCTTGAGCTTCAGCGCCTGCTGTTCTGGGCCAGTGGTAGAGCTGCACCCAAGCATTCCAGCAGCAAAGCCGGCGTGAGGCCTACACTGCGAAGATCAGCACTCTGTGAGGTTGTGTAGGGTTCATCTTTTCGTTGAATTTGTATGGGAGGGACCGGAGCAGAGATAGGAAATGATAGCTGAATAAAAGAGCCAAGTGTCAAACTCCTGAAGTCGCAAAATCCGCTATACACATCTTAGCCAATGAGGCAGTATGATTCAATACTTGCTACTGAGATTTATCCGTTGGTGGGAGGGCGAATGATCATTGTGGCAGCACAACTATCCCGTTGGTTTTGACATTCATCATGAAACAAGGGTTCTTCATGGGATGGTATAGCAAAGTACTTGTCCATTGCGGATCCATTCATAATCACACAATGGATGATGTTATTTTCCGATATTTTCCAATGTACGAGGCTGTATCCCCCTGCAAAAAAATAACAACAAGCAGTGAAAATCCTGACATCGCTCATGAACATACAAACTTGATGGTGATCTTACAGTCAGGATGATGCATCACTTAGTAGGCATGATATGGCATGATGGGTTTCCCAGTAGATATCTGAGGGCTGTTCTTGCTGGTAACCCATGGTCCGCAATGAAAAATCGGCACCCACAGCCTCTTCGAGACGAGCGAGAGAGTCTCCTGCAGCGGATGGGGTGACCCACTTCATACATGATCGGAAATGAGAGATCCATGTGAACCAACCAAAGCAATGTGGTGGTTTCTCAAAATAGGGGTACCCCTAAATCATCCATTGTTAACCATTAGTAGTAATAAAGCAACCATTTTTTGGGGTTCCCTATTTTAAGAAAGCACCATGTGGCCAAAAGCACTGATAGCTGGTAATTGGCCACCGCAGTGATGGTGTTACCTCCAGGGTCCGCGATACTCGTGCCTAGAGGAGGCTGGTTGATGATCCATCCTGTGGTCTTGCTCCAAATTGCAAGCCATCAGCATCGAAGCCGATTGAATGGTCGGATTATACATGTTCCTCAAAAAAAACAATGAACCATTTACAATCCAACCACTACTGCCATCTTTAAAACACAAATGTAGATGTTCCTCGTGGCCATCTTCACCATACCGCTTTCGCCAAACGACCAAAATGCTCGTCTACAGCTGCTTCACTCGAAGATACCCTCCGAGGAGTGCACACAACTTGCCACAGCATGAACAACTTGAACACCCGATGATTCGGTTGTTGGTACCAGGACTTGTATTCTGCGATCAAACATGAATCACTATGTTTTTTTGGTGGTTGATGATGATCAAACATGATTTACTATGGTTTTTAGTGGTCAATGATGATCAAACATGATTTTGGTGGTCAACGATCCTTGTTGGCTGCTAACTGCAAACCATTGTTGCTGGTTTGTAATGGTTCATTAACACCAATTGCTGATATGGTTGTACAAATCTTGTCCTGGTTTGCAACTTTGCTTAATATCCATCATTGATGCTTGCGGCTGGTTTGGAACCAATATTGAATAGATATAATTATTGTCGATCTATCCAGTGTTGTTTGATATTTTTGGCCTCGTCTCAAAGTATTGATGGCTCCAACAAAAAAAGCCATTGATGGCTAACCAATTGGCCCTCGTCATTGGTTGCTGCTGATTATTGTGTTTCTTCCGTGTTCTTATCACTACTGTTCATCGTTGATGGCTGTCATTACCACTTCACTTCTCTCTCAATATCCATTGTGATCTGTCATGCAAGCTACTCATTACCACTAGATGTGATGACCCGTTCGAATTCTCATCAGCCTATCAACCATGGTTATCACTATAGTTATTACCACTAGCCGATGATCCAACCAGCCGTGCGACTCGTGCCTCTGCATCACTCGCAGCAAGCGCCCTGCCACTTTGGACCATTCGGGCAGATCACCTCAGCCATCCGTGGCCCAGCAACCAGGAGACCTAGGGGGAGAACCACCAGGGGATGTGGTCGTTTCTCAAGCCGTAGGAGACCCCTTGGTCTGCGACGGCACCGAATTCAGTACCGAATTCTTGGTGGTTTATAAGGGATTTATTGGGGTTATAACCATTGATAATGGTTAATCATAGGGGATAATAGCTAACAATGATGGTTAAACAACTACTATATCGTGGTTTCTTGAAAATGGGAGTCCCAAAGTTATGGTTGAGTACCCCATTTTGAGAAACACCCGTGTAGGTACAAGATGGTATAACTGGTAGGTATGAGTATCACTGAATAGGTGTACCAACAGGTTTAGGAATCACCTTGTATGCTTATCACCATGATAGACCAAATCCAAAGGGTATGTAGCGGTATGGAAGTATTAGTTATACCGACAAGAATAGCCATCGTTGGGGTATAAACGACAAGGATATGTAGACCAACAACCATAGGTTAATGCACGGAATTAAAGGGGTATGACACAACAACAGGTATAACCACAAACAACGAAGAAGGTATGACCCAGCAATCATAGATGTACGCGCAGGGAAGGGTTTAACCAACAACAGGTATACCACATTGATGGTAATGGAGAGGAATAACCAGCAATACTGGGGGTATGACCAACACAGATTGACATCTCAGCAGGCAAAAACGGTAACAGTCTCGATGTGCTGCGAAAATGACGACACCAGCAGCAACGACTACAACAACACCAGCACCAACAACCACAACCACAGCCCCAACCGCAACCACGACCTCAACCACCACACCTACTCACAACATGAACAGTGAAGAACAACACTAACACAATAGCATCACCGCCAAAATAGCCAAGACGGACGGCAGCAACAACAACAACAACAACAACAACAACAACAACAACAACAGCAGCAGCAGCAGCAGAAGCAACAGAAAAGACGGACGGCAGCAACAACAACAACAACAACAACAACAACAACAACAACAACAGCAGCAGCAGCAGCAGCAGCAGCAGCAGCAGCAACAGCAACAGCAACAGCAACAACATGAGCAACAACACCAAGAACAGCAACGACAAACCTGAAATGACCACCAAAAACAACCCAAACATCAACGGCAACACTAACGAGAACAGCAACCACACAACAACGGTAGTACAAGTCACCCCATCGACGAACAGCTGCTGCCATAGCAGGCAGCGTAGTCACTGGCCACAAGCCACGTCCAGCCGGTCCTGCAGAAAGTTCAGCGATGAGCAGCAGCACCGGGATGTAGGGTAGTAACAGGTAGTCGCCATGAGCATTGAGCAGTCCCATTGACTACAAGTAACCAACTGTATGTTGTCCTGAATATTAGTGTCAAAGACCTGAAACTGCATTCATCACATATAATTCAGAAACAACCTTGATTACTTGGGCATTTCAATATCAACAGTTTCGAATATACGTCCATGCCTGCTTGAGTTTGTAAAGATCCGTCAACCCCTCCGCACACTTTGTGCCAACACGAGTTGCACACATAGTGAACTCTTGACGAAGCAAGTTTCACTGAAAGAGCAATAGCCCAAGCTCGGTCCACTGCCTTCTGTTTATGTTTGTGCTACAGTATATAAACATGCATGTCAAATCTGCTAGATCCGCACTTGCACTTCTGGATCATTGGATCTTTCTGCTGCCCCAGAAATAACGAAGCATTCTCAAGCTACCAAGACATCCTCGCCGCGAGGTTTCCGTACTGCCAATCTGCTCAGCACCTTCTACATCAATTTCCATTTCCTTTGAGTGCACTTTACCGAACATGCTACATAATTGGTGAGTATATTATTTATATGTGTTTTGATGTTCAATAGTCAGAAGTCCCCAAAATCTGTCAAAGTAGATAATGTTTAATATAATTGTCATGATTGTTAGTTTATACATATTATCATTAGATATTATTATACACATATGTAATATCATATCATTTATATGTCAAAGTCACTACTATCATCATGATCATCGCTATCATCAAATAATTCCTCTATGCCACTCTAGAACCACTGTACGTTGGTGCTTCACCACTGCTCCCTTCATCACTTGGCTACTACGCACCGGCTACACCGCAGGGGGACCCCTCCACTTCCATGTTGAGATCAAGGCTTCGACTGTCCTGCGAGATATTTCGCAACGATGCCCATCATTGAAGCCTGCTCCTGCGTTGATGCGTTGGACATGTCTTGAGAAACCCTGTCTTCGTCATGCGTCACCTTGGGCTTGCCTGACAGGTACATGTGACAGAGTACAAATGGTAGGAATGGAAAATTCTTAATCAATGCTACAGAAGCCACCGAAGCACAAACCTCACCATGTACTTGTGCTTCTCTGACGTTTGCTCTCCTGGAAAGGAAACACACGCACTTCACATTGCAACAGTAAACCATGAACGTCTGACAATAGGACCAGAGAATGCCTGGGAATGCCCAGCTTTCACCTGACTTTGACAAGTTGGGGTTGGACCTGTGTAATATTGTACAATATCTGAACAGGTCCAGTAAATGTCTTACAGTGCCATGACTACGGTGATAGCCACCATGCCCAGCAGTGCATCAGTTGCGGTTCCTGAGAGCTACTCCACACCACTTCTGCTTGGACTAAACTCAGCAGGGAACGCTGAAGCACCTGATGCTCTCTCGCTCTGCTCGATCAAACATACACGTGAACATTTGCGTGTGTCATAAACTCATCATACTACACAATGATTTTCGCTGCCATTTACTTTCTAAAAGCTACGTTGGAATGAGTGTTGGAGTGCAACTTGTGCTGCGCATTGCTGTCCACATATCAATAGGACCGTGACATAACCAATATCTTGCGGTTCTATCTAGTGCTATCATTTCGAGCTCCAGACCAGAAACAAAGGCCGAACCCGTGCTTTCACTTGGAGCAGCAGAAGATCCGCATTGAAACAAAGAAAGGAGTTAATGATTGGTGATTGATGGTTGATAGTTCATTATTCATGACGATAATGAAGAAATGATGATTATGAAGATGCTGGTGCTGCTGGTGATGACGACGATCATGATGCTGATGATGATTCACCACTGGTGGAACTTGCAGGGACCACCTATTGTAGCATGACTCCTAGCGACCCAACGAGAGGCAGATCATGCTTCGATTTATAGCCATGTGAGAAAACACTGAGGGGAAACGGGTGGATATCAATTATTTTCGTGTAGTTAAAACATAGGGCTATAGGGTAATGATCTGACTGTCATTGAAAGGTTGGTCGTCGCAGAATATGTCCGAGTATCTTCATGGTTCTGAGATACCCAACTGCATGAGAAAGCTGAAACTCCTCGTCTATCCACCTCAACGCAGCAGGGTAAGCTGGGCCTCTTCCTCACCATTCATTCTAGGCCAAAAAGACGCACAAGCATCTGGGTACGGATTAAGACCCCAACTTTTTCATCTGCTTTGGAGTTCAAACACCGTCCCCCCAAAAATGGTCAATCATTCCAGTGCCTACCAACTGTCTGTTTGGCAGGACTTCACTTCATTTTGGTGTAAATCATGTGGAACCAAGGCCATTCTAATCATGCACCATCAATCCTGGGTAAGGTCAATGGTCAACACAGTTACAGCCATTAATGACCAAATTAATATAATCATGGCTATTATAGCCATAACCTAGTGTTAATAAAATGGTCAAGTTTCCCTTTTCATCCTTTTCCAACATGCACCGCTTTTTTTAAATCCGCAACTGATCAGGTGGTGGGTTGAGGTTGTTGTTTAGGCTCCTTGCAAGCTCTAGAACGATGATCATTCACTCGAAGATGTGACTATAGTATGATATGTAAGAGACAATTATTCAGCGGTTTTCCAATGCCTGCTCATTTGGCTGTGGGTCAAAACCCTGTACCCCTGGTTCCCATTCTTTACCATTGTTTTCCCTATTATTGTTGCTTAGTATTGATGGTTAATATTGACCCATAGCCATTTGGCTGGCAATATAAGGCAATAGTTCCGACCGTCTCAGTCTCCCAGTCTCTCCTGTTTTTCCGGTGCTGAGATCTGGGCCAACTCCGAAGGGTTTTCTCTACAAGTCTGGAAAGGACCTGACGGTGCTGTTGGCTGCTCAGAAGCTATAGTATGACATGTCGGTGTCTCGGGACTTTATGTATATCTCTGGGTATTTGTATACATACGGTGCATATATATATATATATAGAAATTTAGAATTTTGGTCATTTAATTTGTATACACATATTACATTTTTCAGCTATTATGTCACAAACATAGTCCTTCTGCTGATAGCCGCTAGCCCGTCCTTGTCGCAATGTACAGTAATCTCCACATACTTTGCAACACCAGTGTTTAAATGTTTGGTCCTGTAGAACTGGCACACTTTTCAGGGTTGCAGCTCAATGTGATCAATTTTAGGCGGTTACCATGGCGATGAAGAGCACAAGAATCACAACGCATCACACAAGCACAACCGAACATCTCATCACAACGGAACTGATCATGATCTCCAGGAGAAGCAAAAAGGCAACATAGGAGGGTTTGAAATGGGGAACCTCAGCATCAGCTTCAACTGGCAATTGTCAATGCAAAGATCAATCGCCGTGATTTTGGGGCAGCCTCTCTTGAGGAAACACTTGTAGAATCTTATAGACATCTTTGATATGGGATTTTGTCTACAAATAAGCAATAATAACAATCACTATTAAAAGAAACAATGGGTTGACCTTGAGGTCAGAATCAAACTCTGCCTGTATGAATCGTTTCGCAGTCTGTCTGTAGTTTTATGGACACGTCTGACAAATCCATATGCGAAAATTGATCTGAAGTGACCCTGAGCATTGCTTGGATTGCTAACCTCGAAATGGCACCCCAATATGGTGGTTTCCGGGGTCCTCAAATCATCCTGTAACTACATTAACCATTTGCAGTAACGAACCATCCATTTTGATCCATTTTGCGAGTCTCCCGAGTTGAGAAATACCCATATTGAACCATACAATTCAAGCAATGAAACTTGCCGTCCACAACCAACTCCCCAGCTGCTCCACACGACCTCTGGTCGTTCTTCCGGTTCCAAAATCGAAAGCGCCTGTCACCATGTCTGCCAAACACGTTGCAAGGTGGTCCCTGTCACTATGATCATCGGCTTCGGCGGTTTACGTCGAAGCTGAGGCGAATGAGTGAGGAGCCACCTTCCGTCGAATATTCCGGATACGGGGCCTTCAGTGACTAAGAAGTGGCACCTGCTTAGTTTGACTGGCCGGGGGCCCTGCAAGAAACGACAATGATGGTTGAGGGACACAGCCAACCTTTAGCACTCATGGCCGGGATACCCATGTCACACCACCAAAAGTGGTTATTTTCCAGAAGAAAGTAATCACCACTTGGATGGCAAGCGGATGCAGCCACAATCTTTGCAAAGTTTGGTGATGATAATTAATGATGGGTAGTCATTCCCCCCATCTGGACCATGGATTGATTATCTTCGACAGAGTTCTGATTGTTGATCATTCTTCTGGAAGGGACGATGCACATGAATAACTTGTGCCATCAAATTCTGAGGCTTATTGATGGTTTGCTGCGCTTCCCATCGCCGGGTGCCTGAAGCATCATAGAGCCCCGCAGCACAGTCTCCCCAGCAACCTAAAGAGCAAGGCACCATGTCCCTGTCATCCACAACTACAACATCAACACGTGGCTATCAATCTCGACAATGCAGGAACAACATGAAATGGATTAGTCTATATATCCTCTATTCTCACAGTTTAACTGGATGAAAGAATGAACACATGTTTGAAACAACAACCCACATGAATACGTTGTCGCAAAGTGCAAAATCAACTTTTAATACCTTTTGCCACAAGAGTATCGGCGCAAGCTGCTGAAAAGCCTGAGGACTGGAGCTAAACATGGTCAAATTTAATGTCAACCAGTGTCCCTCCACCGTTGCTCGTGACCTGAGTTGCAGAATCCTCAACCACTTGTCGAGAACCTGCAACCAGCCCAGGCAACTGAAGAAATTTAACAACTTGCAACAAATAGCACCTAGTGTATGGGAAAAGTGTGCTCCTGGGTTCAGAATTTCCTGAGCCAGATTCAATTATATATTGAAGAAAATGAAAAAGGTACATAGTCTTTGTCACTTTGTCCCCAAAATATATTCTATCTCATGAAACCTTCCTGGCAACAAAATCTGACTCTGCGCGCCTTGGGCGTCCAGTGAATTCCTATCTGGAAAGGTCAATTTTCTGCAAGGGAGACTACTGTAGGTCTAGATTTTAGCCAATACGTATCCACCTTTAACCATGAAAAAACCTAAAAGCCAAGATTGCCTATGTATTCACCAATGCTAACCACGTTATAAACTACTTCTCTATCATTATTCACAAGTATCTACAAGCATTCTCAGGGATCAACCCCGATTGTATCGTGAGCAAGTACTAGCATATAGGAAGCCAGCATTGGAGGATGGTGACCCCGGTTCAGCGAAAACGGATGGCTGTGGATCGGCATGCCTCTCAGCAGTACTGGGTCACTGCGCCTGGGAGGAAAAAACATGGCTCGCCTCTCTGCACGTCCTCCGCTCATTATGATCCATAGCAATACCCTTCTGTGCACGAAGCATTTGCACTTTTGGATGGAGGCCCACCCCTTGATCCCAACAAAGGAACATTCTAATGCAAGTATCCAACAATCCAAGTAAAACGGATGTAACACGGATAGGTATTGGTGAACAACCATCGGTCAAACAGCGAGTTTTAGACAATCCCGCGGACAGGTTCCCCTCAATCAAAATAGACTTCCCCAAACTGACGAGGTTGGGCCTTTCTGGTGGTATGTTGATCTACCCAAGTTTACCGCCTGAAAAAAACGATCCCTTGGAACTTTAAATTTACCATCTCAAGAAGGTAAACAGGTCTTTCCCAGCTGAATAAATGGATAGTTTTCCACCATCAATCTTTGACCATTCTCAATCAGCTGCTGTAATAGCCCATATGTAACCAGCTGGTGGTTTCTGACAATGATGGTACCCCCAAATCATCCAACACGAATCATTTATAGCAATAAACCCACTTTGGGGGGTTTTCTATTTTGAGAAACCACAATTTCTCAACCACACCAACTTTTTTGTTCCATGATTCCAAAACTCTTGGCAGCCTGGCCTCATTCGTGCAAGACAGGAGGCCAGCAAAGCAGCCTGACCCAAGTCCACAAGACGCAGTCCAAGGGCACTGACCAACAGCGCAATTTCATGCTCCATCATGATGAATGAACCAGCAACTAAGCATCAACAGCGACTAATGGTGGATTAACCATTGCATTTGAAATGTTAAATATAGGTTTAGTGAACATTGTCAAATATTACCGTGGCGCCTTATCAAGGATAGCGACAAATAACCACAATATCCAATAATCCATTAAATACGTATGGCCCAATATGGCCTAATTTAGCCACTACTTGTACGAGTAAGTACCACTAATCAGTACCAATCATGGTAGATCATGGTCATAAACCCTCTCCAAACTCTGAACACATTTCTTTTTCGACAGCTGCTCGCCCCGAGTGGTGGTATGCTTGGTGTCGTCGTCGCTGTGCCGCACCTGGTGTGCGGCTTTCCCGCAGTGGCTTCCGTTGTTGGCTTGGCCGGTGAGGGAGGACCGGCTTGGGCCGGTTGCTATTGCCAAATATGTTGATAGACCCATTCACAAGACAGGCCAGTGGCTATTAGGCCAGTTGATAGACCAATGTTAAATGGTGTCCAAATGATACACCATTAACCACTGTTAGATAGTTGAGGAACAGTTGGCTTAACAGTGTCCAGTTGGATTGTAGTTTAGCAGAATACTTTTGACCGTTGGGTCAACCATATCGATTCTTGCAGTTCCACTGCTTGATTCTCTTGGTGAATCTGAACTACAATCAACCGTTGTTTCTCCTGGGTTAACTTAGTAACCAATTGATTCTCTTGGTCAACAATGCTGACTATTGGTTCATCCTTTTCCATTGATTACCTGACCACTTGTTCATCTTTTTCATTGATGACCTGACCACTGGTTCATCTTTTTGATTACTGTAAGCCTGTAAGCATTGGTTATTCAACGGCTGCTGACCATCCATGACCATTACAACGGCTGCAGTACCTCGCCGATGTGCAAGGAAGCACCACACCTTGGCATGGCGATGGCCGGTGTCACCACCCAAGCTGCAGCGTTTTCCCAGTAAGGACATGCTTCAGGATGCTGGGAGCTGCCATCATCGCGCGAGATCTCCATATCCATTACTGTAATCTCGAACATACTGCTGTCACATCTGCAAATACTCTTGATAACACTACCTTGTGGTCAGCTTGAGGTACCATGATGGTCTGTGGATGCGAAAGCTTACGTGTACAATTTGTTTTTACTGGAGATGTGGTGCTGATGCCGTTTTTGATGATTGCTTCACAACCAACTAGCTTGATTTCACTCTTCAGAAGTTTGCTCGCCTGACATGCAAACACTGCTAAGATCTTCTGAGTAACATCTGCTCAAATTCTTGTCACATGCTGGATGCACTGCCATGGTCAATATTGGAGCCAAGGGGCAAACTGTAGAAGGGCATCCGGATGACAATCCGTCCAGTGTGATACCAAAGGAGCAATGTCTCAGAGAAAGTGTGGAGCAGCCACCACCAAGCCATAATGATCCTTGCTGGGAAGTGGATGAAGAAGAACAAAGAGAAATCATAAGCGCATCAAACTCGACACTCACAAGCACATTGCAGTCTGATAGATGCAGCGTGTCTACAAATTATAGGACCGGATAACCCCACATGATAGCTTTGGCCTGTAGACAGTGCGAAGGAAAGAGGAGAATGGAAATGACGGTGATGACGGCGATGATAATGATGATGATGATGATGATGATGATGATGATGATGACGATGATGTTGATGATGACGATGATGATGACGATGATGATGATGACGATGATGCTGATGATGATGATTATGATGATGATGATGATGATGATGATGATGATGATGATGATGATGATGATGATAGAGACAGAGAGAGAGAGACGGAGGGAGATAGGTAGAGAGAACAGAGAGGTATAGAGGAAGAGAGAGAGAGAGAGAACCGCTATGACCCCGGTTAAACCACATACATGCACCACGACACAACAGTCTGTTCATACACCACACAAAGCATTCAACAATCGAACACGAACCGTTTTGACAGATGGCGACGAAACGATTCATAAATTCCTTTGAGCCATCACCAACACACCACACCAACACCAACACTAAGACACCACACCAAGACACCACACCACACCACACCACACCAAGACACCACACCAAACCACACCACACCACACCAACACCAACACACCACACCACACCACACCAAGACACTACACCACACCACACCAAAACACCACACGAAGACACCACACCAAAACACCACACCAACACCACACCACACCA
>VSDK01011805.1:406055-439532 GCA_009767595.1 Symbiodinium kawagutii
CATTCCTGTCTCCTCCAGTTAGACTGTCTGATTGGAGATGATTGGCTTGACCGCATATGTTTGAATACATACAAACAACTAGAAGACCGACATAATATTCTGGTTTGAATTTCATACTTATAATTATCTGTAGCCTTATGAATCCTTATGATAGACTAGGGGTTTCCAATTTCTAAGTTTGAATCTGAATAACTTGTACATGGTTGCCAATACCCATTGTGATTGACCCCAAAACCCAAGACACAAAAGGCCCTAGGCCCTAACCTGGTAGCAACATCACTTGGCAAATGCCGTCTCTCGTGCAGGTGCCAGGAGATGCAAAGGTTAGAACCCATCCGCATGATCAGGATCTCTGTGAGGATCCTGACAGGAGTTCTGATGTGCTGAAATATATGACTGGTTGGTGGTTTCAACCCCTATGAAAAATATGAGTCAACCCACCATTTGTTAATAATAAACAGGGAAATAAAAAATGTTTGAAACCACCAAGCAGATGAAGGTTGGTTAGAAATGTCTTTTGACCAGCTTGGCTGACAGTCCGTATTCACAGGAGAGTTGCTTCTCAAGGTCGAGGTGAAGAAATCCTTCACCGCCACGTGGACCATAGGCATAAGCACCTACAGTAGTTGGCAGGATTGCAACGATTGGTTCATAGAGTTCCCACAATGGCTCGTATGTACTCTCTTGCAACGCCCCGGGTCTTCTTGGGGTCTGAATCAAAGCATCTGCTGGGTCTGAATCAAAGCATCCGATTGGATGGAAGGTTTGGAGTTGAAGAATGCTGCCATTCATCCTGACTTCTCCGAAAAGCTGAGCTTGGCTTCTACTATTCTTTCAAAAAAGAAGCACCGCTCCGCCACATCTTTCCAAGCTCCCAAAATCCATCAAATGCTACGCACAACAGTTTGAGCAATGACAAAAGCCTGATAGTGCCATGCTTATTACTTCATGGTACATCTAGTATTGGTTTGGGGCCAGTGCTACTGCATGGTGGCACCACATTTGAAGCAGGCCGGTAGTGAACATCCTCACTTCCTGGTGGCCAGGGATCGATACAGTAGATTCTTATAAGCTTCAATCAACCACCAGGATTTTGTCCAGCATATTGAGAATCTGATACTTGAGAGCAATGCCCTCATGACAACTAACCCCTCCTCAGGGGAGGTCAGCAACCTGCGGGGCACCAACGCCATCTACGGCTTCTGCCAGGGAACGACCCGGCTGCGTTCTCGCTGAAAGCAACGCTCCATGATCAGAATTCCTCGTCGAGACAAGCGCCAGTAGCCGCCGGCCATCACCATCAAGGGCTCAAAAATACCCAGGGCTCGTGTGACGTCAGGCTCTTGGAAGCCAGGCTGTTCCCTCCAAGCAAACTCCGTTGAGTTGGAGACATCAAACCATTCTGGCCATTCTGAGCAGTTCATACGACCTACATATTTTTGACAACGCCGCAACAGCCTGCTTGTGACACGGCGACGCGCAAGGGACCCCGACAACTTGAACAGCTGCGAGAGGTGGTTTGCAAAGTCAGCAACTTCAAGCTCCACCAACAATGGTTCCATGGATCACAGGGATTGCCCGGCTTTGAATCCTTGTAACATCATAAACATGGGGTAAGCAAAAAGTTTTTTCAGAATCCTTTTTGCTTCAAAAACATGGGGGCGCCCCAAAATCATCGCCAAAGTTATGCAGAGTCTTCAAGTCAACCAGCTATGGAGGAGGTGCCCTGCAATGGAGACGCATTTTGCTGGTGAGTGTTTGTGATTCTTCATTGCTTATAAATTGTGAGCCATGATCCACCATTGTTCTAATGTCTGTGGACGCATGCTCGCTCCTTCCCAGCGACATTGAGGGAGCTCGATAGCTCCGTACATTGAGAATACCACTAAAACATACCACGTAGCCCCTCAATGCCCGGTACAGTAGCCATCTCAACAAATTTTGGGTTAGCCACACATCATCTGAGGGAGAGCTTTGAATCTCAAGAATGCACTCGCAGAAATTCAAATTGTGTATCAATCAGAATCAATCATAAAGAATCTTAAGTGGTTTTACCACGATCAATGGCTAGTGTCCGTCATAAACCACGATCAACTCCTTACTGATAGTATCAACCATCTTCAACTATTATCCATGAGAAACTGCATTTGCATCACACAGATGCGCCTCGAAAGGCTGCAGGCAACTCAGATTTCGAGCCACCACACGCAGCATCTCCTGTGATGTGTCGGTGATGAACGCAACCACATGCTGGTGCATCAATGTTCAACAAAGCAAGTGCGTACATTGATGATCCACATGTATGTTAGATGCATATCAATATCTTTCAGTATCTCCATATCACTGGTGTAGCCAGGATGGGGTCATATCAATGATGTAGGCAGTCTCATAGCCAACGGGGCTTAGTGGCTGCACTTGACGTGTGGGCATCGTCCTGGGTAGCTGTGGCTTGGCATATGTGGCACGGCCAAACCGCTTGGAGGGTCCATTGCGGGCAATTTGATCTACTTATGAAACTCAAATAAAGCGCATGACAAGTGACTTGAGATATGCATGATTTGGGATATAGTGAGCCGAGGTAACTGAAATCTGTAAACATATGCAAACCCAGTTGTATGCAAATGCGTACGTTTAGATCATTCATTTCAAATCCATTCGTGCCTCGCTTGCATGTTTCCCTCCATCTCTTGAAATGATGAGGTAGTTAGCTTGGTGAGCTACAGTATGTGCGGAAACTTGTAAAGTCTGTGCATGTTTTCAATATAGAGATATATATATATACATATAATACTGTATGTATAAAAACTATGGCATTAACTATGGTTTGATATGGTTTGCCTATGGATTGCCATCATTTCTCTACAATACATCTGATTGCATGGTGCACATTCTGTCTCAGCTCTCAGCGGCTCTCCTCATAGATTGGGGAATCCACTTGGAGGCCAGCGCGCAACAGCGCGTTGCAGCAAATGATAACGTCCTGCCATGGAAATTAAACGCCAGCGCGTTTCAAGATGCTGTCAAAATCCAAGATCAGGGATGCACCGCTTGCATAATTCCATCGGATATGCACCGCTTGATAAAGCAGCAATCAGAATGCTTGCAAACAAATGCTTGTTGACAAATACTTCTACTAGTATCTAGTGATCTATGTGCACAATTTTCTAGATAAACAAACCAGCAGCGAGGCTCATGACTTTGAAGACAACACGCCGGGATGACAGCATTGCTCCTTGCAGGTGTTTGCCTCGGTAGCAAGGACAACTCACATGTTGTGATTCGGCCAG
Source organism: Symbiodinium kawagutii (assembly GCA_009767595.1). Classification (NCBI taxonomy): domain Eukaryota; class Dinophyceae; order Suessiales; family Symbiodiniaceae; genus Symbiodinium; species Symbiodinium kawagutii. The sequence goes on from VSDK01011805.1 coordinate 409,343, forward strand.
CATCAGTTGAACAGTTTCATGTATCAACCATGTTTGCCATATGGTTTCCCCAAACATCCCCCCAACACCGCCTAAGTGTCGCTATCAGAAATTATGAAAGGGGTGTATATAATTATATAAATGGTGTAAAAAACCTCATTACTCAGCAAAAGATTGCATTTCTGGCAACCCCCCAGCCAGCTTTTGGGATACGCTAGTCCGGTGTCGCTGCAGTGTCGAGTTGCTGAATGTCTAATTGTCTGGACTGCTAAGCCAACATTTTTCCAAGGGCTGTTGGGTTGTACCTCTTCCTTCTTGATAATATCATATATTAATTATAGCTCTATATAGGCAGAGGTGCGATGATATGTGTTTATGGATATGTAAATCTCGAGAAAAAAATATACATTATGTCTGGAGTACCCAGCTGGCAGCTTCAAGTATCGTGGGAAGGGCCTTAGTGATGACAACTACTATGCAAACGGACCGTCATGGGTTATACCATTTGGGTGTGTCTCAAAATAGGGGTACCCCCAAGTCATCCAACGCTCATCTTCACATCACCGCTGTGAGCGCTGCACGGCCCTTTTGCGCACATCTTGGCTGCCGTCCATGTCGTTGGAAAGGCGGAGATGGAACTGGGTGAACGTGGATTCTTCGAGCTTCAAATCAAACCTCAAGGGCCGGTCTTCATGGACACCTGTGAGCTCTGTAAGCTAAGTGAACCCACTGTATTCAAAGCAAATCCAGCCGAGATCAGCCGAGTAGCCGATACATTCCAATACCATAGAATAATTATGCAAATAGAACTGAACGCTTTTTCTACAAGCATCACAGACCTTAGAAACACGAAAAAGGAAGCCCGATTGACAATAGTGTGACTATCTACAATAGAATAAGTACCAGGTGGTCCGAATGAAGTCCTGCACCAAACGAATGAGACAAACAACGCTCGAACTCGCGCAGGACTTCTTCCCATCAATCTTTCGCGTTTCCCCAACTCCGGGATGGATCACTCATTGCAACTGAGTGGATTCGTTGAGGGGTTGGATGGGATGGATCAAGAAACTGCAACTGAGTGGATTTGGGGGGTTGGATGATGTTGGATGGTTCTGGGGGCGTCCATCAGCTTGTGTACCCCATCTGACCAAGCAACCAAGTCATCCTCGCACTGGTTTCTGACACAAGGGCCCCAAAGATACGCAGGTCCTTCCAGCAACGCCACCTGAGGACAGGGGCCGTGGCCGCCAGCCCCAACAACTCGCTGGAACGACTTGGAAAACTATTCACGGTCTCCACTAGGCTGAGAAACGCTCACAGGAGCATGGTGACATCAGATGGGGTACCCCTTGGGACCCTGCCACAAATGATCACTTTTCACTGGCTAACCTTCTACAATTGATTTGAGGGGGTGATGATGACGATGAAGCAGTGGGAAACCAACCGGTAAGTGCTGTGGGCGATTCTGCAGCCTGATCTCCTGGTGCAACCTGATGAACTTGAGGGGGTTGCTTCCCTCTCTGGAATGATGAAAAGAAACTGATAGAGAAACAGTGTTCAACTGGCTAGAATAACATGCACCACAATCATAATTCTGGCCCGATGATGGGCATGGTAAAAGTAGACATCTGAATAGCAAGAATCATCCCGATATTCTCTGAAAGGTTCACAATCACCAATATCACATCCACGCGAAACACTGGGTTTTTCGACATGGCTCAAATTCCCGAAAAAAAACACATGAAGAAAGGCTCTTCTTCACGCCACCTTGATTTAAACATATGAATGCCTTTGATTCAACCTCTTGAATCGATCTTTGCCACCTTGGATGGCGCCATGATCTGCTTGCGAACAAGACACACTGAATGTACTCTGGGGTAAAGCCTGTTGATGCATAGGTCAGAGGACACTGCTTGACATCCACATCGGGGCACATCCAGATCTTATCCCCTGCCACATTGCCCTGCAATGCGTGCGGAAAGCATAGAACGGAAGCAGGAATTGAAGCAGCTGTGGCAAATGAGCTATAGAGACATTTGGCTCATCAACCAAAGGCAGGGATGAGAATAACGTTTTTTGACAGCCTTCCAAGCCACATCCCCACAACAATACCTGGCACAATAGAATTTCAGGACACAACAAACTGACGACGCAAAGCATGCTGAAACACTGAAACACACAATTAAGAAACAACCCAACAAAATCAACAGAAAGTTGGCGCATTGCGAAGCAAAATCCAGCAGCTGAGAACCGGTAGCCTCAAGCTGGCTGGAGAAGAGTAGTCCCCCTTGCATGGATCTCACAAAGCTTTTCAAAGTAAGGCTTCCTTCCCACCACATCCTCCTGAGTCTACTGCTTACTTCATATTTGGTCTCCCAATAGTGGACCATCATCATCTCCCTCACCGAAAACGGAAACTCATTCCTCACCAATTCAATATAGTTAAGTCATGTGATAATAGACTAGTTGTTCAATGACATTTCATCATCCGATTTTCAAAGCTTCACTCCAGGCATAGTACAGTCCCCTATCACAACCAAGAGAACTACTCATCCAACTCACCAATGAGCCTCCCCCAGCCTTGCAATCAGCAACTTCAGCAGCTTCTCTTAGTGCTACCCATGCAAGACATATCGCAACTGTAAGGCGCCGCATCGCAGCTATGGAAGGCCTGAGGGTGGCAGGAAGCAGCTGCTGCTTGAGCCAACTGGGCACCAGTGCAGTGAAACGCCTGTTCTGCAGGATGTAGCTAAACGATGTACCGGAAATCAGGATCAGTTGAACGTTGGTCAATGTTGGTTGATGTTGAAGAGTGGGATGGTTAGCACCAATTGTCACCAACGCAAACCAGCCAACACTAGGGGCAAACCTGGTGAAAGATGGTCTATAAAGAACTGCAAGTGTAAGTAACTGTCGCCAAAATAGGCCTTTCCCGAACTGGTAAAAGACTCCCCAAGCAAGAAGTTTACTATACCCCCCAAGTTTCTGCAAGGACGCTTCTGCAGGTGAAGCAATCTCCACAAATCCAATGCAGTCTTGCAATCGGCAGACAACTGCACAAAATGGTCCAGCATGTCTCAGCTCAAAATTGCGGGACCTACAAAGTGAATTTGCTATTGCTTAAGTTAAGAAACAGGTGAATGTTGTTTTTTATTCCTTTTTCATTCAATTGGACGTTTCCCTGTCTTCCGCGAAAGCTTCCGCGCAGCTTCCGCTGTGCAGACTGCTGCTTCCGCGAGACCATTTTGTTACAACCAGCTTCCGCGAGCTTCCACGCAATGGTTTTATCACTTTTTTTTGGTTTTTTGAGGAACGTTGCTTCCGCGAGGCTGTTTCGAGATTCTAACGGTGGTCATTTTGGGCAGGTTTGGGACAACCATATGTCCATCATATGTCCCTTCCGCAAAGCTTCCGCAAAAGAAATGCTTCCGCGAAGCTTCCGCGGCTCGAAGCATTCAAAGATTTTGCATCGAAATGTCCACCCGAAGATGTGGCAAGTTTACCATCCAAAAAAAACGTCATTCAGGTGGCTTCCAAATTTCAAGTTGAACCGCACTTAAGCAAATTCTTCATGACAAGATTCATGACAACAAGTCATCTTCACAACCTCACTGGCTTCATGACACCCACTAGCACCTCTCACCCAGGGGATCCCGACGATGCCGCGCCCCAGCGAAGCAGTGTGTCCAAACGACCAGCTGGCGGAGGCTCATGGACGAGGGTGGCTGAGAATCAGCAAATCTAAGCCTTAACACTAGGCTCAGTGATGGTTATTCTAGGTTAATCACTAGGCTTAATAATGGTTATCTCATGCTAGGCTTCATGATGGTTATCTAATGCTAGGCTAAATTTTGGTCATCTAATGCTTCATCATGGTTCATAATGGGTAAATGGTTGATGAATCATCGACAATCACTATGGATTCATGCTCGATGATGATAGGTAATTATCGAATACAATGGTGAACTGAGAATCATCCTGGGTCAACACTGGTTATTCAATAGTTCATCATGGGTCATTCTTGGCTACTAGAATGGTTAATCATGGCGAATCGTGATGCTGGTTGAGATTGGACCATGATTGTGAGGTCTAGTTCATCTGCCACCATGGTAATACACCAATCAAATATAATCTAGTGGTAGTAACAGGACCAATCACATTTGATGGCTAATGATGGTATTGATTGTAATTTTATTACGCTCAAGCAGAAATGCGGATACAGTCCACAAGGTAATGTACATACCTTCAAATATGGGGTTTCATGTTGAAACGTACCTAAACCATAATATGATGATTGCACATGATTGCACCAATCAACTCCTTGGAGGGCTGATGACATGAACCGAGTCACACATGGACAGCTACACACTCCGGGTGGTCAATGACCAGGAAATCTCCAACAGAAACGCCCCCTGACACAACCATGCGCATCGAGATTTCCCCACCAAGGTGCCGGATTTTTTTTTGCAAATACACCAGCGTCACAATGATCATGTCAGTGTAAACAGTGCCTTTGCAAATATGCTTAAGTGGCTGATCTAGATCGCCACCAACGAAGGAACTTTTGGTGCACAGTAAGCCAAGAAACACCTGATATGTTGTCTTGAGCTTGAAATGGTTGGCCTCCTTGTCTAAGATGAACTCATAACTGTGCCATGATCAGAGTCGGGGTTTCCATATGCGAGGGTCATCATCACAATGTTCCCAGGGCATGAACCGATGCGCAATTTTTCCAGGGAATGCATTCACGGTGGCCAGCCGTGACGACCGGCGAGGAAGGTTCAACCATCTTGAGATGTCCGGAACTTCGGTCACTGTGGTTGAAGTAACCTATACTTCTGTGGAATCTGTACATTGGTGGAATTACACAATGCCACTGTGGTTTATCACGAATTTTGTGAAGTTTCTCTTAACATTCTGCAATTCCAGCAATATGAATGTGTCCCTAAATGATGGTACCACTGATACCCATCGATCCCATAGGTTTCACTGCAAGAGGATTAAAGTTCAATGTCGATCTGTTGGGAGGATCCACACATAAAAAAAAAAACATAACAACACATCTCGCAAGCTGCTGCTGAGCTACTCATAGCTCTGAGAAAAGCTTCATCAACCAGGCCCACTTTCACGCTGCTTCCCAACAAAGCCTGGGCACCAAGCACTCGGAATGACAATTTCCAACTTACCAGTGATAAACTACAGTATACCTTCATTTGATTGACAACTAATCTCTGACTCTTTCAAAGTTATCATTGCCTCTTGGGTTGAGAACATGCTGGATAGTGCCTCTGTGCATCTTCCAAGTTGGAGTGTGCGCAACAAACAGTCAACGTTCTGTGTGCCCAGAACTCTTGATACTGTAACTGCTTTGACTCTATAAAAACCTGTGTAATCATCGTAATCTCTCAAAATCTGCTTTTACTCTCTACTACATACTCCTCCTTCCTGTCACTGGTTGCATTCTTACAGTAGCGAATTCCAATGACCACAATGAACCAGCAACAGTCAACAGTAGAACGCTGGATAACAAGCTGACCAGTCAACAGTATTACCAATGTTTCACTTCAGTTGCGCCACTATTGACTCGCTGCGTGCATGCCAACCAAACATCAATCATCCAACAACACCACCACCATTATTGCTTGGCGGCTGCTAGGTTGCTTGGATGGCTACTTGATTGCTTGATTACGGGGTTGGTTGCTTGGTTCCTTGGTTTAGTTGGCTCTTTGGTTGGCTGATTTCTAGTTGGTGAATCATATATAACCACTATTACCCATGGTTAACCCTAGAAAATCCCTTGGTTCCTCCTTGATTAACCTCCATTAGTTGGTTGGTTAAAGCCCTGTACCCAGCTCGCCAATCAGTTGATCCACCACCGCGGCGCCGTCTGAGTTTCCCGCCGCTACGTGGCGCAGTTGGAGCGAAGGCGCCGCACTGCGGGCCCGCAAGCGGATCTGAGGGCGCGCGGATGCGCGGATTCTGAGGGCAACGCAAGCTGTCAACGAATCAACCATTGAGTACGTGGTTTCAACCATTTAAGAAGTGGTTTCAACCGTTTAGGTTTAGTGGTTTAACCATCTGGTGAGTGGTTTCAACCATTTAGTGAGTGATTTCAAGCATTTCAAACAGTCAACAAATGGCTATGGGTCAATATCAAGCAGCCAATCATGGGGGATAAGTTCACCAACAAGAGTAGTGGAAAAACAATGGTGAAGGATAGGGGAACCAGGGGGACTAAGGGTTTTGACCCACAGCCAAATCAACCATTGGTACCACAGATATGATTAATCATAGGGGATGATATCCAACAATAGTGGTTAAACAATTGCTATTCATGGCGGTTTCTTAAGCCATAGGGGTACCTAATGGTTGATAAAAGGGATTGATAGGGGTTAATCACCAACAACAATGATTAAACAACTATTATATGAACCATTTAGTAAGTGGTTTTTACCATTTAGCAAATTCATATTGTGGTTTCACAAAGTCACAAGGGTACCCTAATTATCATCCCTTGTTAACCACTTGCAATATGAAACCCACAATCTTTTGGGTTATCAAGTTATGATCATTCGGATCACTTTGTCATCTTTATCAATCAATGCCTTGACTCAGGCTATTTCTGTTCATTTCTCACGGTTTGCCGCACTCTGAGTAACTAACATTGCCAAAAAATCACCTTCCAGAAAGTTGCTATTCTCAAAAGTATCTGCTCCCTACTAGAAATCTACCTTTGCTCATGGCCTTCCGTGAAGCTCACCACAGTGCAGGGCTGCAGCACTGGGCCATCCAACACCTTGCCAAAGAAACGGGTCTCGCACATCTGTCGCTGAGGCTTGCTGTGCCTCAGCAACTGAGGAAGCATCCAACCAGCTCCATATGAATTAAGTCATTCAACATCTTTACTGTATGTATTCGTCATGTATACACCAATGTCAGCATGTAATCTATACATGTAAATGAGCACATGCATGTACAAAGGCACAAATGTACAAACGTACGAATGAGCCAATATATACACATGTAGATTCGATATATTCAATATACGCAAACAAAATGCACACTATGTGTTTGCGAAAGGAATGTGCAAATATGGTACATATATGATATGTATGCTAATACAAATTCATGTATGATTACGTATATATATATATATATAAATGCAATACACAAAAACACTAATAATACTCATAGACCATGCATATGCAGTAGTTAAACAGTACATGCGCATCTCATGAATACAAAAAGTGTTTGCATTTTCTAAGATACAAATATATACAGTACCTGTGTAAATGATACCCACTCTCTATCAAACACATGTCGACTATCTGCAAAACAACCTATTGGAGGCACCATCCAAAACCACATAAACGACCCTCGCAGTGACTGGCCGAGCCCATTGGCCAAGCAAGTTCCAAGCCATCAATGTCGGTCAGATCATGGCTCCGATCAACCATTACTGCTGACTCGCCCATTACTGTACTTATTTTCAATCACTGGTAGCAATACTAATCATTATCAATCCTTAGAATTTCTTGGCTAGTACTGACTAGCATAGTGGATATCACTATATTACAGTACTGTCACTATCAGCCATTACCCAAATGCTCTATGGCATATTTACAGGTAAGTATAGCATAATGTAGCTGGACATACCATACATGGAGTATCTGGGTCATATCCACCATCAATATATCAACCAAGTATATCAACCACTACAACCATGAATAGTAACCCTTATATCAAGCATCGGTAACCACCCATAACGGTAATGAACCAAGCCCATCTTGGCAGCGACCGGCACCTGGACCGCGAGCTGGTGGATGCTGAGATTCAAAGGATGAACCTTGGCCAGCGGGTGGAAAGTTCCAGATCGGCTTGTCTTGGCATTTTTCATGTGCCACAATCACCACGGTTTTTTAAAATCATCAAAAGTCGAAGAAGTTGGGTGATTCTTTTGCATCGATACAGGAAGCCACTACAAATAGGAAAACTTGGATGGTTCGAATATGTTCGAATGGCTTCCGGAAATCTTTCGTCCCAACCATCCACTGACTGAGCTCAGGACAGCTCCCAGCGCTGTCTCCTCGCACCCAGGCATGGTGATTGCTGAAACACTTTCGTAGCAAGCGCCAGCAAACTCAGCGAGCCCGCACTTACTAACCGAATAGATGATATGGTGGTTTTTCAAGCCATAGGGGTACCCCAAAAATGGTTGGTTTATGCCCATAAATGATTAAACTGGATGATTTGGGGGGTACCCGTATTTTCAGAAACTACCATATACCGATCAAGCACAAAGAAAACTGTGAAATTCCATGGTCATGCTCCATTCTGGTGCTTGTTTCAGACATATCAATTTTTCAAGTGATCTCAAAACCAGGGCAGCCAATCATAATCATCATGATCATCAAAGAGGTTTGATTGCTCAGGGGGCGGATTCAACCTTGTGTCCGATTAGGCTGTGCACCTTCCTCAGCACAAACCTTTCTTGATTCAGGATCGCCCCAGCTTTGACCTTGGAAAAATGAATGAACTATAAAGCACGATTAATCTACATTAATCTACAGTAGTGATACATCTGCCAAATTCAACTTCTGTCCTTAGAACACTTGTCTGCAGAAAAGAAATTATATTGTTATTGCCATTTTTTCAGCCTCTGTGTGAAAATGGACCAAGACCCCACATGTGATCTTGACTGTGAGCTCATCGTTCAAGATCCCAACTGAAATCATCTGATATCTATAGAGTGTATGTGCCGAGTGTATGTGCCAAAATTACATCTCGGCTCCAAACTGGATGACACCTCAGGTACATCATGGTACATCTTCCCCACGGAAAACAGTCTGAGACGTTGCGATGCAGGTGTAAGGCGGCCAGGATGTGACATGGCTGGACACCGGGCATGGCCAGGCACGGCCATGTCCACCGAAACGGCACCGAAACGGCCATGCCACCGTGTCCTTGGCCCATGGCGCAACTTCCAAGGCCTTGGTGCAGCCAGCTCGGCGATGCTTCGGGATGGCTAGCCGGATGGCAATAGAATTACTATGAATCATACCCAAATGCTCCATGTATGGCATATTTACCTACATTTGGGTCATTTTATAGGTAATTCAATGTTTCTCTATCTATGTTAAATATGATCATATCTACATGGCTGTTCAATATGGCTGTATAATTTCAATCTTTAGAATTATGAACTTATGGTTGGAGACAAAATTATAGAAAAAAAATAAAAGCCAATCCTTCATCCGCTAATGCCCGAAGACGGACTTTCTATAATTGTGGTTTCCCCAAGACGTGGTTATTTCCAAAATGAGCTCGTTGGCCGCAAAATCGGATATCCTTGGGGGAGTTTCTATAATTACAAGTTCCCCTATATTTAGAAGGAATTTATGTATTTGGGTGGTTTTTTCCACAATTGTTTTTTCTATAATTATTCTTTTTTTCTATAATTATATCTGACGGATACCATGTTGAAACCCATGCGGAATCTATCATACGTACCGTTCGGTTACACCCTTTGGTAGCTCCTCAGCTCTCCCTTGTAAGGGCTTTATGGATAACCTTGGCTTCTAGCTCTTTCCCAGCCACCAGCAAATACTAGCATATTGTAAGCATTACGGGACCATTCTCTTGACACGTAAGCAGTAATGTAAGAAACCAAATGTCCCATCATCACATAACACTAGGCTTTTGTGGCGAATGTAATGGAAATATCAGATACGACAGCATATTTAGGGGGAATACCTAATTATGGAAAATACATAGTAATCCAACATGAATTATAGAAAAAAGTAATTATAGAAACGAATGCGCATTTTGCCTCATTCTGATTTTCCGAAAATTACCCGAAGAATATTACCTTTTTTTATTTTCTATAATTCTGTCCGCGACTGTAATTGCTGAACAAATAATATGTTAATGTCAATGAGAATAAATATGCGTATATCTGAATACTTACCCAATACTATATCCATGTCATAGAACTATGGCCATGAGCCCATGAGGACAAACCTCCACCCTCCAAGTTCACGGCCCGAAGAACACAGGTGCATCTCATGGGCAGCCATGGCGCAGCAGCCAGCAGCGAATCTCTGATTTTGACGACGCTTTTGACATCTTGTGCTTCATAAACTTGGCTAAGGCTATGATCAGCCCAAAGCAATCCAGAAACAATATAGTTAAAAACAACATAACAATACAACAACAATCTCTACGAAGGTACAAAGTAATCATTGTCAAAAGATCTGCATGTGCACCTGTTGCGATTCGAGTAATCCAATTATGTGCGGCTGATTGTGCGTGTTTCAATTGACTTCAGCCGGTGTCGTGAGGACCCCTGAGCAATGGGTCCATTTTGCAGCAGCCATAGATGCCACCAGGTGGATCCCACTTATCCAGTGATGGAAGCAACGTCCAAATATATGGGTGTTTCTCAAGCCATAGGGGTACCCCAAAAAATGGTTGGTTTATGATTGGGGGGTCCCCCTATTTTGAGAAACCACCATATCAAATATGCAAAAATATGCTAGGACCTAACACAGCAATCGATATCCCGTTGGGTTGTCACTGCTAGCATCTACTAGAAATCGTTTGAAAATGTTTGAAAGGCTTCATTGTGGTCATGAAAAGCCGCTGAATAGAACAGGTATCAGCCGCAGCTCACCTTGCTGAAACATGAAACTTGCAGGGGCAACAAGGCGTGTCCTTAAGCGGAACACCACTTGGTAGGTGGTTGATTCCACCGTTTATTGGCTTCCCTGGTTGATGGTATCATTAGCGAAATAGTATGACGATGCTTGTTGGTACCTTATCATATCTTACTTATCCGCAATTGGTGTCTTTAGCTGGCTAATGTTGGCTAATAATTGCGGATCATCAGTAATTAACCACCAAGCAACAGGGGTGCATCTTTTAACCCACCAAATTGCTGATCTCTACTTCCAACACGATGAGAACATGTCATGCCGTGGAAAAATGGATCAACAGTGAGGATAAAACACCTGACCTCTTTGCATACGCAACTCTTTCTTCAGGTACTGATGGCTATATACTCACAAAAAGTAATCCTGAGTAACACGTCGATGTCCATCCGCTTGTGAAATTAAAGACATCCTTCTTGCTCATGTCTATGTGGCTGTCAGCAATGAATCGATTTTTCTCTGTTAGGAAAAGTGTCAACCCATTTCTGGTGACATATTTGGCTATGAGTTACGAGCCCACCCACAAAGGCTCTATCGCGAACGAGAGAAGCAACTTCATGAGACTCTCAACCATAGCTGTGTCAAGTGAAACCACGGAACAGCCGGACAAACATTCCAATCAAGACTTTTCTGTTCGTTCTTGGAGTTCTCACCCAAGGTACACAATCGGTAGGGTTTTCACTGACATTCAAATCAAAACTCAGGTTTCTCTCTCTACTCATACACCCATGCTTAAAGCAGAGTAGGTGTCATCAATGAAGCACCCAGCGGGAGTACAGTTCTCCGATTTTGGTTTCCTTGGCATGCGCGACAACGGATCAGCTCGATTCACGATGGCATCTTGCGCGATGCAAAGCATTAATGCCTGCCGCGAATCCAAGCTGAGGCTCCAACAAAATATGAAAAAAGATGGTCGTGATGGAAGGTCATGGATGGCAATGGGTTGTTGCGAGATGATAGAGATGTAATAATTTCCAGGCTGTCACAATTCCCTACTGTGATCAACCAACCGCTGCGTGGCAGCGCTATGTTTTGGGGAACACCTGGAAGTTCAGCCGAACTTTCCATGAAAAATGGTCTATTACTTTCTCTGAATGAACTAATGATTGCCGGTTGCATGTTACAACATGTCCAAGGGTTTCAACAAGAGCGGCAACAACAACACTACCTCAACAAGTGGATTTTGTTGGAGGCAAACGGCAAAAGACTCACAAACATTATGAGAGCAGAATGATGTCAATCCTGAGGTCTTTCATAAGAAGGGCCACAATTCCATTGTCAACCAGTTAGGGTGACCAAAGTCAAATAAGAACTAAGGGTGCCAAAGACTTTGATTCAACTTGATTGAGAGAAACACATACAGTAAGTATCAGAATCATGATAACATTCTGAAGATATTCTGAAGCAAACATTGCAACATAGACCATGTCTGTCAGCAATCTCTTGAAATTATAATACCCAAGCTTTCCCATGATATCCTCAATAGAAAGGCAGCGAGTACCCCAAAGAATCGCCTTTAACCAAAATCTGGAAAACACCTAGATCCCCGTTTCATTGATCTCTTGCTGATCTCTTGCTTGTGCTTTTGTGGGTTCCTAGCTGCACCATGTCCAACCATGATGGCTCACCATCAACCGGGCACCTGCAGCTTTCAGGCTGATCGTTTTCACCGCCGAGTTGCATAAGACTTCGGGACAACGGGAACTTTCTCCATGAGGAACTTGCACAAAGCATCAAACGCCTCGTGCAACGCTGAAAACGAGCAGGTTTGATCCCAAGGAGGACAGTCATCACTAGGAGGAAAACAATCTGCCAAATCAAACGAAGATGCCCGCAATCTCAGTGCCACTTTTGCCCAAAGGGATTAAGGCGCCCTTGGGGAAAGGGCAGTCCTTAACCAACACTGGAGATGTAACCAAATCCAACCGGTGCTAAGGATGCAAGGGATATGGCATGGCATGGTCAAACTCACCAACAGTTGGGATATAAAGCCAACCCAAGTTGAATTTTAGGCCTTGGCGAATGCCTTCGTGATCTAGCAATTTTCACTGCTCAAAGTGGCTGTTATATTCAAAGATTTGTGCGCAATATTGAATGAGACCATCAAGTAGCTCTGGTCAATCGCAACTATGGCAAACAAATGCTGTTTATTATATAATACTATGATCCTTGGATTATATAACTACAATCCAGTGGGGGCTGACAAGTTCTGTAAGCACAGGAAACAGCACATAGAATCCTGATGGCAGTGAACCTGGAAGGATTCTGGCTATTTCTAATCTTGAATGCCGAATGCCGCACAAATATTGTCAAGAAGCGTGCTGGTTGTGGTGCTACACAATGCATTCTGTAGAATTGCTCTGTTATGGCAAAGTAACACAGATTACAACAAGTGATGATTGTAAAAAAATGTATAATCCATGAACACCTCGTACTTACCGATAACCGCCAGAGTAGCAAGCCAGGCGATTTCATCGGGTAACCCCTCCTCCTCAACTCATTTCCCCCACTGTGCCTCATCCTTAGAGGCCTTGCTTCTAAGGTACTTCTTTCGCTGCAACCTCACAACATATGAAAGGGTTAGTGGGTTTGTCAAGATCATAAACAACTGCTGCAACAAAGTCACCAATCACAACAAGAGGTACAATGACGACACCGGCAACAACTGCATCAGACACGCTATCTACAGTAACAACAAAATGGTGGTGACAAGCAGAATAGAACCGCGAAACATAGGAACAACCAGAACAACAGGAACTACCAAAATAATATAACAACACCAACAACACAACAACAACGCAACCACAGCAACACCATCATCGATATGAACAAAGGCAGTGACACGAAGCATCAATAAAATCAAAACAGCAAATCCGGAAAACAAAAAAAACAAGCCAAAACCACCCACACACGGCAACCACCAACTAATACTGTACGAATCCACAGGTAGAACACCCCCAACGAGCTTAGCAAGTCCAGAAAAATCAGCGTGAGAGCAATCCAAAAAATCCATGAACATCCTAATGACACTCCAAAGAATCTAGAAAATCTACGTATCACACTTACCAAAAGCAAAGCAAAACGCAACCCCGATAAGCAATAGATCACACTCACAACAGCCAACAAACCACGGCAGCCATAACACAGCTGTGACAATCTTTTGAACAACTTGCCAAAGAGTCATTCGTAAAACATCCATATAATGTCATAAAAGTTATAGTAATAACGATTGTTCAATGCATTTTCTATGATGCTGCCTTTGGAGTGGGGAAAGCAGTTCACACTCAAAGCTATCAGCACACTGGTTGCTGGCATTCAATACACATGGGCACCCATGTGAACAACCACAGTCCAGCTACACATTCACGCTGTCAACCCTGGCTAGGCACCATAGATGAATCTCGGATTCATCAGGTGGTCGTCGCCATTGTTGTCGAATTCTGGTATTTGCAAAGACTTGCTGCAGGAAAGCCAACTTTTCCTGCATTTGAAGAGGTAAACCTTCAACAAAGTGATGCAAGTGAGCCAATCAAGGCAAACCTTCCAACACCAAAATAGGGTTTCAACCTCAATTTGTGCACACCTGTTCAACTGGTTTCTCAACACTAACCCTTGGAGACTGCACAAGACCAAATTGAGAACAGGATATGCAGCAAAAGGATGCAAAGGAATCTCAACCAAATCCGCAGTCTTCGATGATCACTCTGAAGCCTCCAAAATTGATGTTGGGTGGTCAGCAAATTGTGTTCATTCAACACACCACACACTTGCCATCACTGGGAAGCCACAAATGTCATCAATTTCTGAATCCTGTCACGAAATGCATGCAAGAATGTATATCCGGCTACCTGGAATCCCGACTCAGGATCATCTGCAGCAGGTAGCTTCAAATTGGTTCTCTTCAAATTGGTCCTCTCACAGCAGCAATGGAAGCATGGCAGGCACTTTTCGTTCACAAAAACTGGGTTGGCTGTAGCATCTGTAGCCATGTCAACTAGCTTGCACCTGTATATGTATGTATATATTTCTGGATATAAACATATATTGTACACTAATTATTCATGATGATTCAAAATTCAAAACAAGATGTTGAACAACCGACGACAGCTAAACCATTCCGGGAAGACTGGATATAAATCGAGAATATCGAGGCAGGCCAACACATGACAATCTTCGCACATGCCATTCAAAAGAGGTCCAACTTCAGCACAGCTGAAAAGGCAACGGTTTAGATAAAGCAACCAGACTTGTTTTGCATTAGCTTCCAAAAACGAGTTTGTTGCATCACGTGGACCAAACACAATCTCCAACATTTATTGGATCTAGCACCGTAGCCAAGCTTGTGCGTTCAAAGCATTCTGTGGCTCCATGCCCCGGTACCACTGAGCTCCAGTGGTCGAATGCGATCCTGAGGGCTTTCCGATTTCGACGCCAAAAGGCCTCCATCTCTTCCATGCCCAGAGGCGTTGAACCGACCTGTAGAAAGCTGCATCATGCTGCATGCTGGCTGCTCGGAACCGCAATGCCACACACGGATACACCCGAAAGCTAGACATATTGCGGCTGGAGTCTGCAATATCTTCGCCCCACAAGTCTCAAGTCCTTCCAAAGCATCAAATCTCATGCCACCACGAAATCCGCCTTACTGTAAATATCCGTAACCATGGATTATCATGGATTAATTCGTAACCATTTTGCCTGTGATTAGAAACATATCCAACTGATCCCAACCGGGGCTTTGCTTGTCTCTGCATCTCCCTGATCCGCCTGGTATCCAAGCCATTGGAGAACCCTCTGCGCCAGGCCTCGGGAAATTTCCTGCCGGGGACGTTTTCTCAGCCACCGCAAGGGACCCACGGTGCAACCCAAAGAATCTGTGAGATGTGTAAACTATCGAAAAATAGGAAAGATATCATCTAATTAACATTTTTGTTTCTATATATATGCAAATATCATACTAAAAAACAATACATCAAAGTAGATTTTCTATACAAACAATGATAAAGTATATAACCCAAATCGGAACAATCAAGTACTAACATCTAATTAACATCTTTATGCAAATATTATACAAAAACAATGCATCAAAGTATATCAAAGTAAATGTTCCATACAAACAATGAGGAAGTATAGAATTCCAGTTGAAAAACACATATTCAAAAATGCTATATATAATTAGGCTATATACACATAGAATTACATAGAGTTCTACATTATATATACATTTTCAGTTACTATGTATACATGTGAGTTGCTGATAATATTACTTGTTAACCCAAATGGTCATGAAAAAAAATGATGGTTACCTGTCGGTTGTGAAGGTGTTGTCGTTATCATCAAAACCTTTGGCTGTTGTTCATGATTGCTCAGAATGATACCAGCAAGTATTGGTTAATTGCACACATTCAATTAAGAGGTGGGTGAAGAAGTAAACGCATGCAAACCCCTACTATGTACACACATACGACATACTTTTTGTGGCATTACGTTCGCAAACCTCGCATCAACATCTTTTACACCTATCGGACATCTGTCATGCGTGGTGGTTTCTCAAAATTGGGGACCCCAAAAATGGATGGTTTACTACCAATAATGATAAGAAAAGGATGACAACTGGGGGTCCCCTATTTTGAGAAACACCCGAGTGTATTGAAGAAACAACAATGCCATAACCTACATTCCCATTTGCCACCCCCAGGCTCCTCCACGTGCCATGGATTTTCAGCTCGCTTGCGACCAGCAAAAGCCTGACCAGAACAAGCATGTATTCTTCATTGGTTGGTGGATGGTGTTGAATCAAATTTATCTCACCTCGTGAGTCTCACACTAAATCACGGACATACAGAGTGAGTATGTGACGAATCAGAAGCGAGAAAGTTCAGGTGGCAGGGCATTTGCTCATGGAGCAAGCAAGCATCAAGTAGCAACCACCATTGAAACGCTGTACAAAGTCAAGCAATCCATGGCAGTTTGGTTGTTGAACCATCCCTGCAAAAAATATTAGTCAACCAACCAACCAACCAACCAACCACTTATAAGGGAAATAAAGCACTTTTGGTTTGAAACAACCAAATAGATGGTGCTTCCGACAGTGGACCAAATCCATGGACCCAACCATCTTGGAAACCAGGTCTGACTATGAATGTCAACTGAAACAATCATGGCACAGTGGGATCCTCGAGCCTCACATCTTTGATGTGTGCAGGTGGCAACTCAACTAGGCGAGGTGTCAACAACCCGTGTGCCATCGCCACTGTTGGTCACTGGACGTTCCCATCATGTCTCACAGTACACCACAGCAGCATACCCTTCTAAACCAGGCAGCAAACCAAGCAACAAACCAACCAACCAACCGACCGACCAACCAACCAACCAACCGACCAACCAAAGCTTCCGCCACTGCCCTTCCCTTGCTGTGCCTCGTAAAAGTTGAATTGTTGCGTTGGAGAGATCCCTTTGGCTGCGGGAAGGACCGGCAACGCTTCGAAGGCTGCGAGGCTCCAAGGGTAGAGCCGAAGCTCCTGGGATGTTGCAACGGTGATGAAACCAACAGCTGATTGAGGGTCATAGGCCGTCCCAAAGATATATGTCAAATCAACCAACCATCCCGAATACAACTAGAGAAATGATAAAATGATCACCAACCGATCAACCAATCAACCAACCCTGAAATGATACAGTAGATGTGCAAACTTTGAACGAGCACAAACAGCTTGTTTCTATATCATTCGGCATCCTACCAAGCTACTGGATTTGAATGGATTTGATCATCTTTCAGGGCGCAGTTGGTGGAAACAGTTCGTTAGTGAGAAAGGTGGACCACAATCACTTGGCTTCAAGTCAGCTTTAGTGTCCACTCACGCTTTCATTGCATGACCCCTGTGGATTGAATGGTTTGTCCTTCAAGTTGTTGACGTGAAAGAAGATGGCCAGGGCTCTGGTTGTTGGAAACCTCAGATGGATTGAATCAACATCCTTCAAACATACTACAGCATTGCAATATCATTTAAAACACTGTCACCTCCTTCCAAACTTGAAAATTGACAAGAAAATTCAAACAACCCTGCCCGCCCAAGGAAAACTTCAATACTTCAAACACTTTCAAATATTGCCATGCCATTTCAAACATGGATAGAAACGGGGCTTCCATCTCAGAGATGTAGCCCAAGCGCTTAAGTCCTGCACAGCAGCTCATTTTACTTTATGCATCAAACAGGAGAGCCCAAAGTTGAAAGGGGCACACAGGTTCCAATCAAACCTCACACCTACAATACCTTAGTGGTTTCAAGCAGCATTTCATGGCGGGATCCTTCATTCTACGTGCTGGTTGCTGCTCCAGTTCAGAGCCTAGTCTTGTTGACAATGTTTACAAACCCGTTGCGCAGAGTCCTTGGACCCTTGGCACCAAAGTCAGCTCAACTTGACAATTAGCACTGAGTCCTTATGACTGGGCGTCATGTCGGATCCCTACTGGCCAAACCACAGGGCCAATCCCAACCAACTGGGACAAAGATGGAGAAATCTGCAGTAAGCCGTCCTTTGCCTACTTGTGAGTACACAGCCTCAGCTTCTTCCTCATCATAGGGCCGCCCAAAATGGTCTTCAAAGGCTTCTGCGAAACCCGGGTCTGTTCCGGGAATCTGGAATCGCAGAACCTTAGCAAAAACACATTTGAAGTTTACACGTGCATCTACACAATATCATCTAATTGTCTTGATTGGATCAGTTTGGCACCGATTCTACTTCAGATTAACTGCTTTCATTTTCTTTCTATCAGAGTTCTTGGATATTGGTGGTTGAATCACCCCTATGAAAAATATGCTTGTCAACCAACCCTTTGTTGACAATTAAAAGTGGGAAAATAGGCCAAATGTCAATCAAACCACCAACCAGTAGGCTGCATGAAGCAAGCGCTCGCAAGCGACAAGTTCTCAGCGAAGACACGGGAACATCCGCTTGCTGACATCGCTTCTCATCACTGGCATATGGCACCAGCGCCAAAGATGACATTCCTCTCCCCTTCAGTCGCATATGATATTCCTCAGTCAGCATCTGCCATGGTTTGGGTTTGGGCCAAGTGAATTTTAGTTGATCTACTGCAACATGGAGTCAACGTTTCGATTTCGCCAGCGTGATGAAATATCCCCACTTATGCAGCAGCTGAATCCCAAACTCCAGGATTCCAAGAAGTCGGTGTCCGTAGACGCGATGGCGATGATGGTGTCGGGAGAAGATGAGGCAATCAAATCAGCAGTTTTCATAATCGCAGAATCGTTGGGGTCCGGCAAACCAGAAGTGTTCTCCCTGAAAACCGCTGCGAGCCATTCAAGGAGGAGGCTTGCAGCGAACTGGGTATGTTATTGGGGAAGCATATCCAGGGCAACCAACATAAGCTATGCATTGTTGCATAGTTGAGCTAATTGTCACTCTGGAGGAACAGCATTTTCACATTCCACAAGTTCATGAGTAGAGGTCCAAACAGCAAACCTCGTTCCGTTGGGTTGGCTAGTCATGGGCTTGCCTATCAATACATTAGCGGCATTGTCCCTTGAAATATTCAACCAACCATAACCAACCATCAACCCACCAAGGAGCCAAGCCGACCAACCTGCCAACGAACCGACCAACCTACCAACCTGCCAACCAACCAACCAACCTGCCAATCAAGCAAGGATAGAACCCAATCAAGCAAGAATAGAACCCTCCATATTGCTTTGAGATTCCAGGCCTTTGCACAGGGTGAAAGTTGACGTCCCAACGGTCCAAGATCTTCTTCCAGCGCTGTGCTAAGTGAGGAGCACCAAAGCCTCAGTTTGGCTTTGCCAGCTATGGACCTACCACAGCAGCCTTGACGGCCAACTGGTCACTTAATGGAACTAAATATGTAATCAGTACTATCAACTATCAAAGTTACTATTGCAAATATGAACTACATTGAGTTACTATGTACATGCATGTAATTGATATATCACTGAAAAGAATTGTACTGGTACTGCAGAAAAATGCAACATCATGCACTACATTGTTTTTGTCCTTGTTGGTCTCCACTGCTTTCAACCAAAACACGCCACCAGCTTGCACAGCACAGTGAAATCACATAAATTGGCAGGTTTTCGCTGAGAAACATGATGCTTGCACCGATCCCAAGGTTTTTGCGGCCTGTGAAACAGAGAGCGTGAGCAGAAACGGCACAATGGAGTAAAATCACAGGGCAACAGTCACTGTTCACAATGACATGCACTGCCCCTGATCGCAAGCTGCAGCTCCCACGTAAAAAGACTACATTGATATTCCTCTTGATTCCTGTTTTCTCTAGCCAGTTTGGAAGTTGATCTTCTAGCTTTTGTCATGGGCAAGTCTGTTCATTCGTTTCCCTGGCTTCGCTTGGCAGCCTGCAGGATAGCTTCGAACCATGGAGGTCCAATATGATCACCATCGATCAAAACCACTACAGGTCTGCCGCGGCCATCAGGCAAAGACCAATTTCCACTGCCACGTAAAGCCACTGCCAGCTGTCGTACCGATGCAGGTCTCCAAGTCAGAAAATTCTTAGAGCGGCTGAAAGATGCGATTGTGATGAGACCAAGCACTTGCGCTTTGGATGCCCTGCAGGGGATGTCAAAACAGTATGGTTATCCTTTCTTCGTGGCCGAATACACCCTTGCCAATGCAAACCGGAACATACAAAACCTAGAAATCAGGGACAGTGTGCTGGGATGTTCACAATTGTGAAGGATTGGCGAGATGTGGTTTGGACTGGCGCTGATGGCAACAAGTTCAACATGAAATGGAAATCGCACATCGTGTGCCGAAACCGCTTCTGTTGCTGCCAAATTAAACACACCAAAACCCCAGATGCATTGCTTGCGAAGTCAGCGCCTTACTAGCCAAACTGCATAACGCATAGCATATCAAAATCAGCCATAAGCCTTGTCGCAATACCTTTGCAACGGCTGAGTTCTGAGAAGTCCAACAAGTAGTCTGCATGAACACCTCTACTATGTCCTAATATATCTTCACACACCAGCAATCTAGGATGTCCCAAGATCAACTATATACCTTCAGGCAGGCCCATGCGATCAACACTTTCAGCAATGGCCTGACCATCCGTCATGCCATTGCCATGGCTGCATGGTGTCAGCTCCAAACAGCGACCCGGAAATGCTTCGGTCCCGAATTTCCAAGGTGGGGTCGTCAATCACTTGATAGTGACAAAACAATCCAAAACCAAACAATGCCTCCAGGGGCATTGGAACTAAACCTCAAAAATTGACAAAGCAAAGCAAACTTTTCAAGAGATGAGAACCCATGTAAGCAACTTTTGCCACCGAAGGAGATGCTCAGCAATCAAATGGGCAATGGCCCAAAGTGTCGTCAGTTTTTCCTGTAAAACGGTCTTCGATATAGGTCTCTTTTATGATGATATCTGATAGTAACTGCTAGTCTCTCTACATACGTCAGTGTTGGAGGCTTTGCTCACTGCTCCTGTGATAATATCTGTCCTTAAATCTGATTCTTTTCAGGTTCAGGTTCTGCAGGAACCGCACACTTGTCCACTGGCTTTTCCACAGGAGATTCTCTCGTTCTCCCGCACTCAAGCTCACCCTTGCAGAATAGTTTGTGCAGTGGCCAAGCTTCTCTTTGGCAGCTGACACTGCAATACCACACCTTCTGGCAGCTTGTACACCGCTTGCACACCTTGTCGGAAGCATCACAGCCCTGGCGGCAGCATTTGGGAATGCCCCACTCTACTGTTCGTTCATGGCCGCTGGCCCACAAGCAGTCTGCCACAGCAAAGCTGTGTGGAAACAAGGTGCCCGAGACTTTTCTCGCAACTCCCCAACCTGCTAGAAGAATCTCTTGCATCAATGGCGCAAACTGGGTGAGGATCTCCATGAGTTCCTTTTCCTCCCAAATTGGCACATGTCCAGCTGCCGAGAATTGCTGGATGTGAAGTTGCATCTTTTGCATGTCGCAGCTTAGGAAACTCTTGGCTGCCCTGCACTTGACCCTATGAAGCAGCTCACGGAAGAAGAAACAATCCAACATGGCAGAAAAGGGCAGCTGCGGCGATGGAAAGTCACGAGAAAATCTCAAAGCCCGGTCACAAAAGCATGGGTCGCCTCGGGTGCTGCCTGCTCTGATTTTCTGCACTTCAACCTCTGTTGTAGGATGAAAATGTGATTCCCTCCAATTCATGAACTCCGTAACCAGCGTGGATTGTTCATTCCGTAGCAGTGGAACCAAATGGTCCAAGATTTTGGGGACACCTACGTAATCTGCCAGATTTGATGTGAGAATCACATCAAAGCACGTCTGCGGTTGCACCTCCAAGGCATCCCCCACATGGAACTTGAAGGATGCTTTCAGCGGAACCACCTTCAGGCAACAAGGGTTTCGTAGGATTCAGAAGCAGCAAACGCCCCCCCATTTTAAACAGGTGCTCATACAAAACTCTCTTCTAGATAACCAATGGGATCTATGTATATGGTTTTCTTTCAACATGGATCTTGTTTGCACAAACTCTTTATTGAACTTCAAACCTTCCTCAATAGACTGTCATACTGAACTATGTTTGAACAAAGCTTTACTTCAATCAAGGTATCCCCACCATCACATTCCAGTCTGACATATTTTCTGGCATATTCTCTGACATATTCTGACCATATTTCCGGCATGCTATCTGGCACACATACTGGGGTTCTATCTGGCATCTCTTCTGCCATTCTATCTGGCATGTCTTCCGGCATTCTGTCTGACATATCTTTTGACATTCTTTCTGACATCCCATCTTGCATGTGTTCTGACATTCCATCTGGCACATATTCTGATTCTATCTGGAAAGGACGAGCATTCTATACGTGGCTCATCGAGGAGCAAAGCTGCTCTATCTGACATATACTCCGGCACTCTGAGGTCTGGCAGGGCCTACTGCTTTTGGGAGCTTGCTGTTGGGGTCTGGGGAGGCACTGAGGAGGAGGAGGAGAGGAGAGGACAGGAGAGGACAGGTGGGGAATAATAAATATCATGTGTGTCAATGACTGTTGGCCGAGATGTGGCAGTCACCAATTCTATGGTGGAGGGCCATTCTATTGAAAGTGCTTGGAGAATGATGTAAGAAGATCTTTCAGACCCTTCCGAGGCCTCAGCCAGCATCGAATGAACCATCTCCAGCATCTTTTGACCCAAGCAAGTCTGGTGACTGCTGTCTGCAGCATGCCTATTGTCTTGAGTCAAGTCTTGCAGGAAGAAGCAACGGAATGGAATGCTCCCTGCAATCACGGCTTTCTTAGGATGACACATGGTGGGGTTCCACGTCAAGTTGCCCACTTTCACCTTGTCACATCTGGCCAACGTCTTTGTGCGGAAGTATTGTTGAACACAAGGATTCCAACGGCCCATCAGCCTACAGCAATCCACCTTCATGCAAGAGTCCTCAGATTTCTCGAGCCATTGAGGTTGACTTCCTGGAGGCAGCTGCTGCCAGTATTGCAGGATGTCCCTCACTAATGCAGCTGACTTGGCATCTAGCTCTATCCTGCCAAAAGAGAAGGGTAGATCCACCACCATCTTCTCTATCAACCAGTCAAGCGCCGCCTTTAACTGGCTGAGGTGCTCTAGCTGAAAACCACAAGGCAACCACAAGTTCAACTGCATCCTTTGTGCTGTGCTGAAACGTCGAGCCATCCAACAAGAGTACAAAAAGCAGGTTCCGGGCAATGACCACTGGGTCAATGTCATTCACAAAAAAATGCAGATCTTTGAATCGAGTTGTCGAATCTTTAGCATTCAACTGGCTGCAACTATAGAGAATGTGACGGAGATCTCCGCTAGCAACGCACAGCACAGAGGGTCCGGCACCCTGATCAGATCGATCTGACCCAAAATGATTTTTAAACAAATTGATGGAGGGAGTGTTGCCAAAAGGATGCCAACACTTATTCATGCTGTCTTCTTTGGACAGGTTCAGCTTTTCCTGCACACAAGACAAGAGAGAGATCTGTATCTTACCTCTCTTCGAAATGATCTCCCGATGATATCCCAGGGTGTCCAAAGGGTCAGCAGCCACTGCTGCACGTAGGACGCCTATCTTCCTCTCCGCTGGCTGTGACTCAGCGACTTTCAGCAGATGGGCCACAGGCTCGGGTCCAAGGCCAAGCTCCCCAGCTGTGGATTTCTCTTAGGGCCGAGCTTTCGGTTTCTGCTTTCCCATGGCGTAGGCAGCTTGGCACCAGCGGCTCAGCTGGTTTGAAGCTGCAAAATGTGACCGGTGACAGTCCCAACAGTCCGCTCACCTTCCCCATTGTGGACAACGTCTGGCATTGACTGGATTGACCCACCAACCTTTATGCACGACATGTCCATAGCACATATGAATTGTACATAGGTATGGATGTGAGTATGTGTATGAACATTTGTTTGTGTTTGTGCATCTTCATGTGTATACATACATATATATGTGTATCTGTACATGTATATGTATCTGCATATTCAGGAAAGTATATCTCTGTAACTATGTATATGTAAATATATATATATATTTATTTATTTATGTGTATGTGTATGTGTATATAGGTCTGCGTGCATTCATGCTGGATACATGCAAATGATGTGCCTAGGGTCTACGCATGTTTGCATCGAGGGCTACCGAGGAACACCAGGTCCTGGATGGGATCAAGGGATGAGGCGTTAAGGGGGCGTCGACGCCATTGAATATGACCCATATGAAGACTATATGTCATCATTTGTTGTTTAATCACTGCATATATAATCATTTGATTAAACACATAGTAAGCCATAATCCGTTTGTATTGAAGTCAGTGTAATCACTGATTGCAAACGATTATTACTGGCAACCAATCATCACAAACTATTGTTACTCTCATTTCAAAATGCTATTATGTACTCATTTCCACTACACTCCCGTTTTTCAATGAGACACTGCCAAGAGTCACAAACTATGGTCAACCATTGTTGTTCAATCGGCATCAACCTTGATAAAACATTCTCAAAACACCTATGATGATCTACCTGTTGGTGGTTGAACCCCGCGATTGAACAATATGTTTGTCAACCAACCGACTATATATCTAGTAATATATATATATATATAGGGAAATTTATGAAACAGTAAAACATGTCAAACCACCAAGCAGTCTATAAATCATGATCACCACATTTCATCCCATTACAAGGATCAACCAGTTGTACAGGTCTTGATCAGCCTCCAGGATGGCCATGATCACCATGGTGGCTGGATCATATCAGATATTTTACTAGTAAGCAAATCAACATTCATCAACCATGGTGCTTATGATGATCAGAACAAGTTGTGAATCATAACAACTATAAATGTCTATTGATGTGGTTAAATTAACGACTTCTTCTTTGCGACATAGATCCATCTGATATCAGTTACTGGGATGCTGCCTAATGATCTGAACAAGCGTCAAGTCTGGAACTTCCTTTTGTCTGGGCTCTAACGCCAACCAGGCAGCCAAAGGTCAGCTTGGGTGGTGGGAACTTGTGCAGTCTCCACAGATGTCCATTCACTACAAAGCAACTAGTGCATTCTTCCAGATCCTCTCGGGATCTTAGTGGGCACATATTGCCCACCAGAATTCAAGCTGTTCTCGGAGTTTTGCCCGACTGCAGCAACAGCACTGAAGCGAAGGTACAGCGAGTCCGAAAAGCGAAGCGGTCAGGGTTTTCTCACGTTTGGTTCCGACGGCATTGCGTTATACTGAAAGCAAAATGGTCAGTGATTGTGGAACCAAAGATTGTGAACCAAAGATTGTGGATAACGATTTGGTATAGAATCCCACGATTTGGTATAACTTTTGCTTTCAGTATACCATTGGTCAGTGATTGTGGAACCCCCAAAGGATATGATCATCTCTTCCCAAACACGGGTCGGGTGGGTCCATCTCCTTGCTTTTTTGGCATATGCATCGTGTATGGAAAGACTCAAGTAGCAACCCTGACCAAAACACCAAGGCCTTGGTCAGACTGAGATCGACGTTGCTCAGCCTTGCAGCCTCAGCTTACCAAAAACATTGAAGCGAGCCATAAACATGTCAGAGACTGATCACAAGACTTCAGAAGTGCAACAAAAATTGCACAAAAGGGAGGATACATGAGGAAAGCAACAACAAATGTTTCAACCAACAGGGGATCCAAGTCCGACTCTTGACACTAACAAACCAAAATGGCTAGGGCCCCTTCCTGCTTGATATCTTTTGTCTCTTGGTTCCTGCTTCCCGTCTAATTCCTATTTGCTTGTTGTCCTGAGTCGTCCTAAGTCCTATGTCCTTTTGTTCTCTTTCCTCCTTGCTCGAGCCACTACATATTGCTTCCTCCTTGCTACTTGCTACTTCCTGCCTTTTGCCTACTGCTTCAAATGATGGTTTTTCAAAATTGGGGACCAAAAAAATGAATGCTTTACTATACTAAAATGATGAACATATTGGATGATTTGAGGGTCCTATTATGAGAAAGCATCAGTTGCTCCGTCCTATTTTCTACTTGCTACTGGCGGCTACTTTACACTTGCTGGTTCCTACTAGCTATTTCATGTCATTTCCTGGCGCTTTCCACCTGCTGCGACGTACTACCTGTTACTACCTAGTACGATTACAAAATTGATGCCTTCAGAATAGACAATGAAATGAAGTACACTCCAAAAATGGTATAGACTGGATAGCACGCGCTAGTGGGGAATACTTGCCAATCAACAGTCAACCTTTGCAATCGACATATGTTTTTTCCTTTGCATGCCCTTTCCAATACCTTCTTTCTTTTTGTACGGCTTTGTTGACCCTGTACTGGCTGAAGTCAGGAAGTATATCGATTGATTCAAGAGCAGTAACATTTGAATACTTCTGATGAAAACATGTTCTACTGAATGCTGCATGCTCCAGAATGAGGCGGCAACAATCGTGCTTGATCAAACATAGACTGTGTAAAAACAACCAATAACAAAATAATCAACCAACAAGCGTAATTATATACGTGCTTCTCAGAATAGGGGTGCCCCTAAATCATCCTTCATTAACGAGTTGTAGTATAGTAAAGCATTAATTTTTGGGGCTCCCTATTTTGAGAAATCCCCATGTATGCACATAGATTAATGTCGTTGGAAGTCCGGATACATGAAAACAAACAGGTCGATCCCCAGATCCGTGTCCATGCCATTTCACGTCCCAAGCACTTCTTCTGGCACGATGTGGAGGAGATTTTGACTACGAATCATGACCAGTAAGCAACAACCATCAAGGGATAGGATCATGACTAACAAAAAACAACAACCAAAAAGGGGATCAAACATGATCAAACATCACAACCAACATTCGCTAATGAACAATCAGCAAGGGGATAGATACTATGGGATAATCAACAAGATGGATTTCTGACTATTATATAATAACGGTTGTTGTTCTGTGTGAGGTACAAACATAATTGGTAATATAAATGATATTCAGTCCATTTAGTGTTTTGGGATCCAGCGACTGTTCGAGCATATGTTTAGGGTCATTCGGGCTTCCAAGTACTTTCCAAGGAAATATCCAAAGCTTCTGCTTTTAGTCATGTAACCAACACGTCAGCCAACGGTGACCCAGCCACCGAAGGCGAGTCTTCGTTGCACCAGAAAATCGTGTTCGCTGAAGTGGAAGCCAACCATCTGCTCCTGGAGGCTTCAAGACAAAGCTTTGGTATCCGGCTTCATGATGGTGTTGCCGGAACCGAAGATCATCATCTTTCATTTGGTGGTTTTGCGAAATGGGGGTACCCCAAAAATGGTTGCTTCATTACTATAGGTGGTTAATATTGGATGATTTTGGGGGATACCAATTTTGAGAAACATCTGTTTATTGGAAACAATCTACAAGTTGGGTACTCCCATGTGTGGATACAGCGTAGTTTACTGGTAATGCTTGGATGATAGAGATTCCAAATGCATAGTTTGTCATAGTCTTCTACGGTCCGGTCCAAGTTACATAACCTTTGCATATAACAAACAACCAAAAGGATCCAAAAAGTGGTTTGATAATGGTTCAAAATGCTTCATGCGGAAAACGAATCCCTCAACCGTTCCTTGGAAACTTGGGGGCAACAAATGCAGAATGGCCTCCCAAATCCTCCCAGCTACTTTGAAAGGCGCAAATCACTTGACTTTCAGCAACTGCTGTTGGGAGATGTTGGGAGTACTTCAAAATCGAAATGGAGTGATTGCTTTGGTGGTCAGAACCAGTACCTCAGTAGTCAATTCTAGGAGTCAGGCTCGTTACTTCAGAAGGTGTTGGAATTCAAGTGCCGTGTGCCATTCAGTGATGAACTTCTGACAGGACAGCCATGGCTAATGAACCTTGTGTTCCACATCAAGATTCCGAGTATGATTCAATTGTGCTGGATACAACCACCCCGTACCAAGGTTGAAGAAATCAAATCACGGAATTGTTCCCACATTGTGTAGCTCTTGATGTCCAACGATTTTTCTGGTATGTGATCCCTTGAACATGAGGTTCCAACTCAATCATGCTGATCGTGATCCCCGGTTTCCAATGGTGAGGC
The DNA here is from genome assembly GCA_009767595.1 of Symbiodinium kawagutii. Taxonomy (NCBI): domain Eukaryota; class Dinophyceae; order Suessiales; family Symbiodiniaceae; genus Symbiodinium; species Symbiodinium kawagutii. The sequence continues at coordinate 437,602 of VSDK01011805.1, forward strand.
CACATCAATCCGGGTGTCAGCCGTTGATGTTCATAGCCTCCCAATGCGAAATGGCGAAGCCAATGATTTCTGCTCATCCAAACCTCGAAACCTCTGCTCATCTGACAAATCCCTGCACATTTGTTTAAATGATGAAGCATTCTTGTGGAACTGCTGATGGCGGAAGGTTGTTGAACCAGTAACCATTGCGGATTTGGGAGAAAATACAGAAGCGCTTCTGCGGAAGTGCCCGTATGTGTCGATTCCAGGAGCTGGCGCTCTCCGTAGCGCTCCATTGGATCACAACATGATACAACATGGCTGTGGCTACCCACCTGTACTCCTGGCGGTTCCTGGCCAATCATGACCAGGCACCATGGCTCTTGGATAGTGGCTCGACCCAAACTGGCAGTCAATGGTAGGGCCTGGTAGGGTGTAAGCTTGACACCATTATCACGACATCTGGTGCTTTCTCAAAATATGGGTACCCTGAAATCATCCACTAGCAAGCATTTGTAGTAGTAAACCAAGCATTTGTCGGGCCCCGAATCTTCAGAACCCCCATCATAAACCATCAATTTCCCTATAGTTTGTTGGTGAACTTGACCCAGCTCGCCCCATCTCATCTCTGCTTAGCAATCTGTACCCCATCTCACCACTGAATCCCAGCGAGGAACCATGGCAGCGCTCCTGCCAGCCGGGAGGTCATGTCTCAGACCGTGCGGGACCTGCTGTCTCCTGCGGTCGGCTGCAATGGATTGTGTCGACATGCACAACACTAGGACTGCAGAAATCAAACTATATATATATATGACATTGAAAGTCTATGTACTGTATTAGTTATAGTATTTCTATGTACTGTATTTGATTGATAGTGACTCATCAATATATTGTGCATTATCATCCGGATGATATTGAAAGAAAAGTCTATGTACTGGATTTGCATGATATAATGCATATGATGCAAGAAACATCAATGATACCAACCTGTCCGCCCACCACGGGTTGATGCAGCATCCGCGATGGCCGTGTCTCGCAGCATTGTTCGTTCCTACACCGCACCGAATCGAAGGTTGATCTACATGGGATTTCTTGAAATTGGGAACTCTAAAAATAGCTGCCTTTAAACGTTACGAACATTGATGGATGAGTTTGGGCTACCCCTATCTTGAAAAACACCCACTTGATTGGTGCCCTGAGCAATATTTGGAAACAATAGTTGGCTAAGTGCGCGAAATGCAAATGTAATTGACCAATTGATAGTGATCACAAAAAATCATCACACAGTTCACCATGGTTGTTGAGATAACCACGGTGAAACTTAAATTTGCCCACTGGCCACACAATTGCGATTGATAGCAATCACTTATATGTTTTATTGATTCATTAATACTAGATTAACAAACTAACCCCATTATAGGAGAGCTGCTCATGATAGGATTATGATTACTAGCCATCACTAAATATGGCTGTGGGTCAAAACTCTGTACCCCTGGTTCCCCATCATTAGTCATTGTTTTCCCTATGAAACCATTGGTTTTTATCCTCCTTTAGTGTCAAGCTAAGCTTCTGGTTGATCCTATTGAGCTGGAGAGCTGGTTTCTGATCGAACAACGATGAGAAAGGCCCGGTTGAAGGCAAAATTGAGCTGGACCAACTGAGATCCATGGATCTTAATCAAACCATTGATGGACCATCAAATTGATGGATATCTGATTGATGAAGGGAGATTTGTTGGATGTCCATGGATATTTCTGATGGATATTCATCAAGGATATTCAAAAGAAGATTAAATCAAAGGATATCTAAGCGTCCAATCAAGGAAATAAAGTCAAGGGTCAAAGGTTTGATATCAAAAAGGACGATTGCATGATATCTTAAGGCAACCCAAACATACCAAAACAGAATGTTTGGAACTGAAAACACACACAAATACTGTATACTCAACCATC
>VSDK01011805.1:439542-505366 GCA_009767595.1 Symbiodinium kawagutii
AGTTCTGACCGTGCCTCTTTCAACAGGGGATATCAAAGGAAATCACAGGTCCGTTCTTAGATTGCAGTACAGCAATTTGCATCCCTTCATTTGGAGCATCAACCTGAACTCGCTCCTGCCAGAGATCTGTGTGTTGAATCTCATGACTTTGCTGACGATAAAGCAAACTCAATGCAAACTCAACCAGGATCGTTGCTCGCTGTCTTCAGAGCCTTCATGAGAAGAGTGCTTGCCTGTCTCGTTGGCAACTGTGGCAACAAACACAGAGCTCTCCCTCCAAGACTTTGTTCAACATATACGAATAAATCAACGGTACCCATGCAATGATCCTCCTGGATACCAGTAAGTCATTCTGCAATGGATCGATAGCCGTGTCAAGAATTTGAATTTAGCATCATGTAGTCCATGTATGTCCATGTGATGTGTTCTCATTACAAATCAACCATGTGCGATGCCGAGCATGCCAAAACATAGCTGCCTTTGCACGATGTGCAGCCAGAACAGCTGGCGACTTAGCCACGTGCGGCGCATCAATGGTGGAGCTTTGCAAAGGTGAGGTTGCCGGCGTTGCAGGAGTTGCAGCGGCGGCAATGGCACGCAACTTCTGCGCAGCTGATGCTGGTGTCGCTGGAGACGACTGGGATGTAGCTATGGAAGCACGAGCACGTCTCAGAGCCGCAAGACCAGAAGATTCCTTGGGAGTGCCCTGGGTGACCGAAAAGTCGTTGTCTTTCAAAGACACTGGGCTGTTGGATGATGCCTCACTCTGCTCGGACAAGCTTTGTTGCTTTGCGTCTTGCAGAGCCCTACTGGCTGAGACGAGCTCGGATGACTGAAGTTGCAGTTCCTTGCGCGCCCTGTCTTCTTGCGCTTTCACTTCCAACTCCAGTTTTGCCTGTTCACGACTCATGTGCTCGTGGGATACCATCTCATCTTTCATCTTCTGGTGAGCCAATTCGAGCTCCCTGTATCCTGTGTAGCAAGCAGAAACACGAAAGCCGGCAACAATAGTTGGAAACATTGAAACTGGAAAAGTCTGGCACAATTGTAGTGCATGTCCCAAGATTTTCAATGTATAAAACAAATGAACTTTCAAACCATCAATGAGTCTTTTAAACCTGCAGAAAGTAAAGACACATTTCGCATGCCAACTCCCAACATGTTAAGAGCAACAAACTCAGATAATTCAGCCAAAGCTCTCTGCTCAATGGCCAAGACTTCTGTCCGATCTGATGAACCAGTGGATGCGATGGCAGTCAAATGTTGAAGCTGTTGCTGCTGTGTTTGATGTTTTTGTTGTAGCTCACTAAGAGCCACCTCAGAATTCTGATACTCACTTTTCAACTGCAAACAAGACCTCTCCAGCAAATCAGCGCGGTCTTGCGCCACAACGTGCAGTTGCTTTGCCTCTTGCAGGGCTCTTCTGGCTGAGGCGAGCTCGGATGACTGAAGTTGCAATTCCTTGTTCACTGCATCTTCTCTCAGCTTTGCTTCCAACTCCAGTTTTGCCTGTTCACGACTCATGTGCTCGTGGGATACCATCTCATCTTTCATCTTCTGGTGAGCCAATTCGAGCTCCCTGTATCCTGTGTAGCAAGCAGAAACACGAAAGCCGGCAACAATAGTTGGAAACATTGAAACTGGAAAAGTCTGGCACAATTGTAGTGCATGTCCCAAGATTTTCAATGTATAAAACAAATGAACTTTCAAACCATCAATGAGTCTTTTAAACCTGCAGAAAGTAAAGACACATTTCGCATGCCAACTCCCAACATGTTAAGAGCAACAAACTCAGATAATTCAGCCAAAGCTCTCTGCTCAATGGCCAAGACTTCTGTCCGATCTGATGAACCAGTGGATGCGATGGCAGTCAAATGTTGAAGCTGTTGCCGCTGCGTTTGATGTTTTTGTTGTAGCTCACTAAGAGCCACCTCAGAATTCTGATACTCACTTTTCAACTGCAAACAAGACCTCTCCAGCAAATCAGCGCGGTCTTGCGCCACAACGTGCAGTTGCTTTGCCTCTTGCAGGGCTCTTCTGGCTGAGGCGAGCTCGGATGACTGAAGTTGCAATTCCTTGTTCACTGCATCTTCTCTCAGCTTTGCTTGCAACTCAAGCTCTTTGTATCCTTAGCGGCCATAGTTGTTTGCTTTGGCTGTGTTCAAAAGGTTTTAATGGCTTGTGGGTTTCAAGTGTGTGTGTGTGTTTGTTTCTACCTGTGTCTCTGGTTTGACAAATAGCATTACTTCGGGTGATTCCACCACTGACATGTCATCTGGCAGTCTATCTGATAGTCATCTGTAAATCCACCTGGGGTTCTTTCCGGCATACATGCTGGCATTCCAGCTGGCAGTAGGCTGACGTACATTCTGATGTTTTAGCTGGCATTCTATTGGGAGCCAATTCGAGCTCCCTGTATCCTGTGTAGCAAGCAGAAACACGAAAGCCGGCAACAATAGTTGGAAACATTGAAACTGGAAAAGTCTGGCACAATTGTAGTGCATGTCCCAAGATTTTCAATGTATAAAACAAATGAACTTTCAAACCATCAATGAGTCTTTTAAACCTGCAGAAAGTAAAGACACATTTCGCATGCCAACTCCCAACATGTTAAGAGCAACAAACTCAGATAATTCAGCCAAAGCTCTCTGCTCAATGGCCAAGACTTCTGTCCGATCTGATGAACCAGTGGATGCGATGGCAGTCAAATGTTGAAGCTGTTGCTGCTGTGTTTGATGTTTTTGTTGTAGCTCACTAAGAGCCACCTCAGAATTCTGATACTCACTTTTCAACTGCAAACAAGACCTCTCCAGCAAATCAGCGCGGTCTTGCGCCCCAACGTGCAGTTGCTTTGCCTCTTGCAGGGCTCTTCTGGCTGAGGCGAGCTCGGATGACTGAAGTTGCAATTCCTTGTTCACTGCATCTTCTCTCAGCTTTGCTTCCAACTCCAGTTTTGCCTGTTCACGACTCATGTGCTCGTGGGATACCATCTCATCTTTCATCTTCTGGTGAGCCAATTCGAGCTCCCTGTATCCTGTGTAGCAAGCAGAAACACGAAAGCCGGCAACAATAGTTGGAAACATTGAAACTGGAAAAGTCTGGCACAATTGTAGTGCATGTCCCAAGATTTTCAATGTATTTAAAAAAATGAACTTTCAAACCATCAATGAGTCTTTTTAAACCTGCAGAAAGTAAAGACACATTTCGCATGCCAACTCCCAACATGTTAAGAGCAACAAACTCAGATAATTCAGCCAAATCTCTCTGCTCAATGGCCAAGACTTCTGTCCGATCCGATGAACCAGTGGATGCGATGGCAGTCAAATGTTGAAGCTGTTGCTGCTGTGTTTGATGTTTTTGTTGTAGCTCACTAAGAGCCACCTCAGAATTCTGATGCTCACTTTGCAACTGCAAACAAGACCTCTCCAGCAAATCAGCGCGGTCTTGCGCCCCAACGTGCAGTTGCTTTGCCTCTTGCAGGGCTCTTCTGGCTGAGACGAGCTCGGATGACTGAAGTTGCAATTCCTTGTTCACTGCATCTTCTCTCAGCTTTGCTTGCAACTCAAGCTCTTTGTATCCTTAGCGGCCATAGTTGTTTGCTTTGGCTGTGTTCAAAAGGTTTTAATGGCTTGTGGGTTTCAAGTGTGTGTGTGTGTTTGTTTCTACCTGTGTCTCTGGTTTGACAAATAGCATTACTTCGGGTGATTCCACCACTGACATGTCATCTGGCAGTCTATCTGATAGTCATCTGTAAATCCACCTGGGGTTCTTTCCGGCATACATGCTGGCATTCCAGCTGGCAGTAGGCTGACGTACATTCTGATGTTTTAGCTGGCATTCTATTGGGATCTATCGGGCATCCCATTTGACATCCGACCTGGCATTCTATCTGGCCTCCTAGATGGCAATCCAGTTGGCACTTCGCTCAACATTTATTCTGAAGCTTTATGCCGCGTTCTGTGTAGCTTTTGATCTGATTTTACTTCGCATTATCTCTTGCATTTGTAAAACTTCATCTGGCATTCTACGTGCCATTCCATCTGGCATTGAGGCGACATACATTCTGACATTTCAGTCGCTGACCTTGACATTTCTTCTGCCACTTCATGCGGCCTTCTATCTGGCGTCCTCTACGAAACTCTATCTGAGATTCTATCTGACATTTTTCCCGACACTTTGTTTATTACGTGGCGTTCTATCTGACATACATTCTCGCATATTTTTGGCATTTGATCTAACACACATTTCTTGCGTTCTCTCTGTTCTCTCTGACATCTTGGCAGAAAATCGCGCTTTTCTTGCCGGATTGGCTATCTTTTGGCCATTTGAATCCATTGGATCTGTTCTATCTGACACCTTTCCGAAGGATTCGGCCACAGAAACAGTGATCTGTTTTATCCATTGGATCTGTTCTATCCATTGGATCTTCGGCCACAGAGACAGTGATCCCAGCCCAGAAGGAGGTCCGGGAGGCGGAGAGGAGGAGACAAGTTACATAAAACTCAACTCTCTCTTTTGAAATATATATATATATATATACATATGAATATATGTGTACATTAAAAATATTAAATATATAAATAGTAATTAAACATATATGTATATAGATAGTTTATAGACCATCTATAAACTATATACATATACACAAAAAAAAAAAGCCACAAAAATACACACAAATTTATGTATAGAAATAAGATTTGTAGAAAAAATATATATATATATATGAATGATATGATACGATATGTAAATATATATATATATATATATATATATAAGATGATAAGATATGTATATATAAATAAGAAAACACTATATGAAACTAGAGACCCTCACCTGGTAGGTGGGGTGCATGGCACAACAAACTGTATCTGGCCTATCAAGATTTCATTACATAAATTCATGCATAGCTGATGGACAAACAAATTGCACTGTGGCCTACATGTACATGCGCCGGAACATCAAGTTGCATTAGTCTAGTCACCACTGTGCTATGTTTACACAGAACACATATGTTTGTCCAGATTACAAGTGTGCCTGTGTAAAAACCAAACATCTTTCATACATCCGAATGTACATGTTATATGCTTGTGCATGTGTATGAACACTAGACACAGTCAATTGGCATACCAAACAAAAACATGTATACAAACAGAACATCGACATATGTGCACATCTATGAATATATTAAAACATGTGCACGCACATGTATATATGTATACATTAACATATTAGCGCCGCGGCGCAAGCCACATTGAGTTGCTGGCCAATAATAAATGCATTATATACAAATATGTATATACATAAATATATACATATACATACATCTATGTGTTGTATACATAAATAGCTTAAGTGCAATTCAATGGACATGTACTTACGGGTGAATTGTGCACCGGTGCATGTAAACGAACACGCAGACTTGTTCATATTCAATTACATGTAAGCTTTACATGTACCTGTATTCACCACACATGTCTATATATAATTGATTATGTATACAGCAATCAATTCTATCTATATAGCCAGTGAATACATATACATGGAATATAAATACACACATTCCCATGCAACTGCTGTCAACCTATGAGTCCGCTCTCAACTTCACCGAACTCACCAACCTTGACAGCGGCGACATGACGAGTGTCCGCTCTCGTCTTCCTGGAGCTTTTGTTGCTGTGGAATCGCAAGAAGGCTGACACAAATGAGACACAAAATTCATAGGGCCCAGCATAAGATGGTGCCATCAGCTATCTCAAAACTGTTATCTTTTGTGGGAAATACAGAAACCTGTGAAGTACACTTTATAGACACACCTGGACACACCTGGACAAACGTCCCATCAACCAGGAAATACACTCTTGGAAAGATCCTCTCAACACCGTGTAGCAGCAGGATGTATTACACACGAACTGTCGTTGGTCATATCCTCATCTTTGTTGATTGTTGCTTGACCCATACATACCCATGCACATACCTGATCGTTGATTACCAGTACTGTTTCTTTCCTGCGCAGTTGTTCAACCCCACATCAAAACCATACATTTGTAATGCCCAGGAGGCTGTTGGTTGTGTCCCTATTAATTGTTGGTTTTGTCCAATTCTATCCCCTATCTGTCTGGTCCGGATTTGATGTCAGTGGTCCCAAAAAGAATGCTTCATTGTAGCGACATGATGTTTATATCCCCTGGTCATATTGTTGCGAGGATGGGAATATAAATATTGGTTTTCATCCATTGCTATATATCAGAATATATTTACTATTGGTTGCTTTTATTTTACCAACTTTTCCACCCCAATGATGCGAAGATCCACTGGGCACCTTCTGCCCCAGCTCAATCTGCAACTTGTTCACAGTCACCTGCAGGAAATCAGTGACTAACAGATGCATTCAAGATTGTGAAGCCTATCCATAACCCAGTCGATATTGAAAAGTGTATCCACGTATTACACAATCAACATGATTTTTCCATGGATCAGACGGACGGCCAAAATTTCATTGAAGCACTTGCAGTGCTTCTTCAGTACAGTGCTTCTTCAAGCCACGTTCACAAAATGCGTTTCCCATGAAATCCCACCAAATCCCAACAAAACCTAAAATTGCCTAAACAATTCCCAATTGAACCTAAATTCTTCCCAAATCATTCCCAATTCATTCCCAACTTTTTCCCAATTTTGGCCCCTCCGTCCTCCCACTGTGAGCATTGTTTGTTAATTAGCCTAAAATTTTCCCAATGCATTCCCAACTTTTTCCCAATTTTGGTCCCTCCGTCCTCCCACTGTGAGTATTGTTTGTTAATTAGCCTAAAAATTTCCCAATGCATTCCCAACTTTTTCCCAATTTTGGTCCCTCGCTCCCACCTTAGCCTAATTTTTTCCCAACTGAACCTAAAAAAATCCCAGCTCACCTCTTCACAATCTTGGGTTGCTCATGCTACCCCAGTTTCATGGAAATGTTTTGGGATTTTTTAAGCCACAAGAATCTGCATGTTGAGCTGAAGAAACCCTCTTCTGAAGAGACACCCATGGTGCTTGAAAGAAAATTGATGACCCAATGGACAACACCAACCATTGCACTCACCGTTTGCAATGGATCAAAGTGACCCTTTGCAAAATGGTTATTTCATTATTATTTGTTTATATGTTTATTAGTGGTTTAACCATCGTTGATTACCCTATTAACCATTGTTAAAAACACATCCCATGCGAAAAGACTATGGATCGACCACTGAGAATCTAGTTATCTAATTTAGTTGAAAGTGACGGTCTATGCTTCGGGAGCGTTGTGGACCACCAGCTTCGTACTCACAACTGAGATGAGAACAGGTGTATGAGAAAGTGCAAGAAAGAAGACTCTGACAATGGCACATCCTACCATAGGTGCAACAAACATATATGTTGACTTATCTTGTCTGGCAATCTAAGAAAGAACCATCACTAAAGAATCAACGGTAGTGATGCAAGCAGCAGGGGAAATGTAACTCTTAGTCATTCTGAGTCTTTTACAACAAGTGATTCTTTCTAAACGATTGATATATACCAAAATGTTACCAAGTTACATCAAACTACCAAAGGATATCTTGATTTCTTTGGAGGTTCAAAAGGGTACCTAGGAATCAGTCCTCGTATTGGGTACGGCAGCCATCATTGCAATGTCTTATGATTGGAGCAAAACCCATCACAGATTCTTCCAGTATGCCATTAACTTTTGAAAACGCTTGCACTCGCAGCCTTCCCAGTCATGCCATTGCAGATATCACTACCCCCACCTTTAATCTCCACAACATCTCCACGTGGCAGTCACACTGCAATCCCTTCAAGGCATTAGAAATCCATGGGGACCTGACCGAGACACCAGGTGCAGGATCACCCTTCCCTCAGTCTGCCTCTGATCGCCATTCCAGCAACCCTGACATCTTCTTCTGCAGCAGCAGGTTGGTCTTGATCAACCTCGCATCAGGTACGACTGCTGCAGTTTCCAAGGAGAGATCGGATGCTCGATCCGCATGAGATCCCTTACCAAGCAGATCGAAAGAAAATTGAAACAGGTGGCTCCTTGCGAAGGTTGACACTGACCACGGTGAGCAACAAAACCAGCAAAGATATAGCAATGCCGGCCACCACATAGGACATGCATGAACATGTATGATACATCTGATGTATCATTGCATCATCCACGGATCCAACTGGGTTCAATTGCACGCAGCAAAGCCACCGGCGCTGATCGATCAGCAGCTGATAATTCTACCGCCACGTCATGAACACATAGCGTATCGATGATCAATTAAGCAACATTGATTAGACAAATAATAAGGAAACCACAAATGTTGAATGTCATATTGTAATCACCAGAGTGTTGGAGCAATTGATGAACATAGTAAAGTCATGTAAAATCGTCATACACTTATTCTACTATGCAATATTTTGCAATACCATCTCTTCACATCTCTTCAAAACGGGGAAGTAGCCAATCAAACACAAACCCATTGCATCCCATTGCATTGTACCTGGGATATGGTGGTACCCCCAACCATCCTGGGCCCCGAACGGATTTCCCAGTGGTGCCACCGACACCGCCCTGTGGATCCATGACATCGCTCTGGGACTCCGGATCCTCACACCGCGACCGATGAACTCAGGTGACACCGACGTGGCGTTCCCGGAGAGACCTGGCTGTGCGCTCCGTGGTGAACCCCGGAGAGGTACTGGGAAGCATCCCCACTAAAACAAGCCCAGGCCCTCGGAATGAAATGTTTCAAACTGGTTGGATGGAAGCAAACGATGGCAAAGTACGAAGTCTAAGGAATGTAGCCTATATAGACATCAAGAACAGCTATTAGGCAGGGATCCCAACATGAACCAGCTGTTTTGAGATGGCAAAACCAGCTGGCTTTTCATCGTGTCTGGACGCTGCCATGAACAGGAAGCACCACATTGGAAGGGGTAGAGACGAAGCCAGTGTGATCAACTGATAGACTGGCAGATTGAGGAACCGACGAAGCAACTAAGTAAGTAGCTAACCCACCAACTGAGTACGAGAATCTAACTAAGTCGTTCAAGAACAAACGAAGGGATTGACTCGCAAATTTCCATTTGCAAGCTGCAGAAATGATCACGTCACACTTGTCACTCCGGCCATCACAGAAAGATTGTGTGACTAATTTTCTGTTGATATGTTATACACATCTATACTCATTCCTAATTGTTCATACACGCATAATATGCATGTGTTCGACATGTTCCGATTGGAATCATGTACGGAACTACCCGTGTAGCTGTATGCAACAAGTATCAGGGAAGGAAGCGACAAAAGCCAATAAGGATATGAATATGACGCATAAAATCTATGGAACCCTCGAAGAATAAGACTGTACATCCGTGAGGACTTTAAGCGTTGTCATTCGCAGAATCTACTGTACACCCTATCTACCGATATAATGACATATTCTGTACACCTTATCCACCAATATGATATATAACACCATATTCACAGCACAACTTACGACGATTTTCTTGCGGCGTGTGCCGTGTGAAGCCGGTGTCCGCCAGCGTCCCCGGCTTCAGCGTTGCGCCTTTGAGGCGAAGTTGCTCAAAGACTTGATCTGCCTGGAGCCCAAGGGGCATCCAATCTCATGTCCAAGAATGAAGTCTAGGCAAGAAGGCGTAGGCAAACATATTAAATATATATATATATATAGACATATGTATATAAATATATTTACATCTATTTATTTATTTACGTTTATATATTTATCTACTTCTTCATCTATTTATTTATTCATGTTTTCGTTCATTCATTTGTCTATATTTCATCTAAATATCTATTTATCTGCGTAACACAAAAAATGGTAATGGTTAATCACAACATTAGCAATACGTCACAATGGTTAATAGTGAATCAGGATTGACAATAGTCTCATGATAGTTGGTAACGCCTGGTAGTGGTTCGTACTGACCAATCCTGGGTTTATAGTTAAATTAGAAAACAAATGTAGTGGATACATAGCAAGTGATCAGCTGTTCTTTTCCAGCTCATGGCTGATACTTGTTGATAATGAGCAATGCTGATTGTCCTCTGCAAGAGAAAGCCAGCGATCGCTGCACAAAAAGAAACTGCTAAGTTTGAATTCTGCAAGTTCCAAGTTAGTTTCGCAATGGATATATGCAAAAACCAACCAATACCAACCACCAACACTAAGACCGAATTGGCCTTTGCATAGCGGCTTGACCAAGTGCAAATCTCCATTATCGCCGTACCTTTGATATAGCAATGCCGGTCATTGGTAATTAAACAATCTTCAAAGAAAAAATCATAATGATGATTGAAGATATTGAAGTGTACTGATAATGATTAATTACCAGAAATCCGCCATAAAAGCAACTTGGCTGAATGGATGGAGGGCAAAAACAATCCCACAATAGAGCATTGCAGTATGGTGAATGCCCATAGCAGCGAAACATGGCATCGAAACCGGGTGGCTGCCACACGTTTGGGTGTTTCTCAAACCCCCGAATCATCCCTGTGATCATAATTACAATATATTACAATCATTACTAGGGGAAAAAACACACACAGACACACATCAATTTTTGAGGTTCCCTATTTTGAGAAACCATCATTTTGGCTACCCTTGATGCTGATACACTGAGGAGTGGCCTTGGCGGCCTTGCCCAACATTTGAAAGCCACTAACCGTATCAACCAAAACATGCACTAATCACTCTCAACCAAATCAAGGAATCAAGGAAAAACTGACTGCTGTATTGGCTCCAGCAAATAAGCAATCAGAACAACCAACCGTAAATATTCAATGATACTCACTGAACAAAATCCACATCTAAGCACATGCACAAAGCACTAAATAATCATGCCAATCATGCCGATCAACTGCAAACACCTCATTAGGCTACAAACAATCAGCCCCCATTCCAATTTCGACCCTCTTCTTCAACAAGACTTGTCTTGAAACAAAAATGTGAATAACATCATGAGGCTGAGGTCACCCATCATGAAAACAACACAACAGAACATTTCCCCATGAAAAAGAAGGCATGAACCGAACCAACAACAAACATGTTTAGGCTCCATTTCGCATCAGTCGTTGGTTGTTTCTAGGGAGCATTTGCCGCCCTCTCCAAACGATTTCGCAGAAGGATCAACCCAAACCTGCGAAATCATCGCCTAAACTCAAACATTTCAAAACAGAAACAATTTGCAAGATTGTCAGCCAGTACGAACCAAATTGTTCTGTAGGACAGTTCTCCTGGTAATTTTCTGAATTGTTCTATAGGACAGTTCTCCTGGTAATTTTCTGAATTGTTCTATAGGACAGTTCTCCTGGTAATTTTCTGAATTGTTCTATAGGACAGTTCTCCTGGTAATTTTCTGAATTGTTCTATAGGACAGTTCTTCTGGTAATTTTCTGAAATCAAATCTCATGATTTGTGAAAACTTGGTGAACTGTTGGGTTTATTTGTTGGAATTTGTAACTTTCCCATCTTCTTGTAACTTGGAATCCCTCATTTCTTTGGTGCTTCATTTGTTGGGCCCCAGGAAATCTGTCTTCGCCTGATCTTCAACGCTGACGCGGCCCACTCTCGGAGCATGCCTTGGCCGGTTGCGAAGCATCGCCAGCACTCCAAGCAGAAGTGGTGGTTTCTCAAGCCACTTTGGGGACCCCAAAGCTATGGTTGGTTTATTGATAAAAAAAATTGACCCTTGTTTTGAGAAACACCCAAGTAATGTGTGATGCTGATTAAAGAGTGTGTGCTGATATGGTCATTGATCTATGCTCTCCATTGCACATGCATAATCACTTTTGAATCACCTTTACCAGTTGCTATATAAATTTGAGGAATTTCGATCCAATGGATGGGTCATAACTGACCTAAAATTGTGAGGCAACGTAGCTACTGGCTGTGTGGAAGACTCTGGAACCGTACGAGCTCAAAAATCATGGCCATCAACAAACCCCACTCACTGTGGTCTCTGGTGATGCCAACCATAATGGTCAATGACAACGCTGTATGATCAACCAACAACACTCATCACTGCTCCAGCTTGTTTGGCCGCTGTAGATTTCTCACAAAGCGACTCGCGAGTGGTACCATGTTTCGTCCTGAGACACGTGGGGTCAGGCGACGAACGGCGATGACAATCCACCAGCTACATCCACCTAGGTACATAGCCAACAATATGGCAGTAAACCAAAACACCATGAGTCCCACCTGGCATCTACTTTCTGATGTGATGTCTTGATGCCAACAAGTATATGCAGTTGTTGTGGCTTGGACTCAAGCATTGATGCAAGCAAGGTAAAATAGTTCACCTGCACCACAAACATGTTGCCCTCTGAAGCACAGGTTGCTTGAGGTCACACCAGCTTGCACTAATGGATGATTATAGATGATTATAGATGATTATAGCAACAACAACAACAACAACAACAACAACAACAACAACAACAACAACAACACCAAAAACAACAAGAGCCGCAGGTGCTGAGGGAATCTGATGAACTCACCCCTCGCCAAACATTTTCAGCCCCAGAAACTCAATCGCTTGATTCGCCTGCCAAGGAAGTGGAATCTAGTGACAAGTGGCAGGTGCCGTTGCCCACGCCTGCCAAGGAAGTGGAATCTAGTGACAAGTGGCACCTGCCGTTGCACAGGCAACCATCCATGTGTAGCAATGATGTGTAGCTGGGGGATAGTTGCGTGAACCACAATCAATGGACACCCTGGATAACCCCACATGATACGAACTTCTGCAATCCTTTTGTCGCCTTCTTGTATGCCAGTGTCACAAATTCACGTGGAATTTCCATGAATTTTAGGTGGCCACTGGGCACCAGCACTGCTGATCTATGCGAATAGTCAGGCGCCTTTTGTTGCATTTCTTCTTTGGTCCCCACATCCAGCTTGGCCTCGCACAAGTTCGCTGCAAAAACCTGGCACCCGTTTAGAAGTGGCTATGACCGTCCCCGTTGATATCTGATACGCAAGGTATACTCATGTTTGGAAACAACGAAAAACAAACTTCTTTGCTACCAAACAAGGCTTGGTTTCCTAGTAAAGATTGGTAAAGTGCACATGACCAGCCTGTTAAGGTTTGTTTCGGCCGCCATACTCAACTGAAGAGCCTCAACAAACTTCGAAAATGTGAAGCATTCATGGTGAAACCAACCCAAGTACCCCGGAACTACTTCAGCCCAAAAGCTTTGACGTAGTCCCCGAACTACAAGTAGCAACCGTAGCAACCTTGAAGAGTAAAGAAACAAAATGTGCACCCACCAACAACCGACAACCAACAAGCTTCGGTTCACTTTTACTCAAACCATTCGATAACCCCTTTGCCAACCTTCATGGTGAACCATTAGATATGAAAAGCCTTATAAATTCCAACCATTAGATACTCCTACATAGTAATTTGCATGCGCCAACAACAGCAGGTTGCACTGTGCACACTGTGTCTCTCAGGCTTCGCACCAAGCTGATTTCGAGCTCCATGTGCTCGAGCTTCTCCTACCATCAGGGCGGGAGGTGAGCAAAGAAACAGCCCAGTAATCGTCGTAGCACTTTGGGGGGCATGCTATGGGGTGAGATATGAATCATGGTACTGTATATATTTACATATCATGATGTATATGTTATTTATGAGTCTGATCAATGAATCATATCTGACAAGTGAACTCGGTTTGCAATGATTGGTTATACTGTCGGTGAAAACCAGAAATCCAACTTGTGGCAGCCCCCAAATGCCTCATGTCATAGAACAACAAGCTTCTACACCTGCTCGACTTCAGTAAGATTGATCTTCAACCAGCGCAGTCTGAGTGTGATGGCCGGCCGGCCGGTTGCCACATACATGAAGCGGTTGATAGTTGTTGTGTGGTGGTTGGGACCAAAGATTGGAAGTGCCAATGTACTGCTTTTCATTTAGCTCCGGTGCCTTGAACCTCCTCGACTTCGATCATGGGAATCCCCCGCCATGGAGATTCATCAAGGTGACACTCGATAGGTGATCCCAGGCCTTGCCATCCTTCACTGCGTGAATGTCTGCAACGGAATAAGCAAGCAGGTAGGCATCATCACACCCAACAAAAATCAACACCCATGTCATGAGAATTGTGTAATTGATGAGATGAGAGGCTAGGGGTTGGTGATCCCGTGGTAGTTCCTGAGAACGATTGGTTCTGCGATCTCATCCACAAAAGTCGAGTCTTTTCAACCAACTCCCAGACAAGAAGATGCAATTCCATGGGTTTGAAACCACCAGCCACATGTTGGTATAATGGTTGTTCATTTCTACGTTTTTCACCGCAAATGGCTGGCCACTGGCTACTATCTCCCTTAGGTGTCTTTTTTTGATTATCTCAACTTTTCACCATGAATCATCGGTGACCATCATTAGTCAAGAATTTAAGAATGTATAGGTGATTATCCTCTGCTAAACTAACCTGGGATAGTTAACTTCCAGCTTAGTTTACCCAACCATTCTCAACCACACAGCCGCACCTTCAGATCTGACACCCGATTGCGCTGAAGATCGGTTTCCATCTGTGCTGTCTCCAGCTGATTTTGGGCCTCAGCTATCCACAAATTAGCTTATGGATGTTTATGGCGTGTTAACCCGGTGACACTTGTGCATGCAAAGTTTTCATTAAGGTTTAAGAAAAGCACCACACCTTTGCTGCCAATCGCTTGACGTCTCTTGAACTTTTGAGGGTTGAAACTGGTCTTTGTGAGCATGAAATGTTGCCTTCTAGATTTGATGTTTTGAATTTCTCGCGCATGGAGCCTTTCTAGCACAGTATCAGGTACGTGTACGGAACCTGATCACCAACCCGTAAGACTAACCCACCTCGTTGGTGCAGAACCCTGGTAGCATGGCATTCATTGTCTCTGTGTGAGTGCATGCCACCTCAAATCACCTACCTCACTGAGCCTTGGGTCAAGTTCAAGGGTACCTACAAACATGAACCTATTCTCGCAGCCAAACCGAATGCCTGCAGAATTCACATTTGCGGGGCAAGTTCAGAAGTTTGAAAGTAAATCTTCAGGGTAAGCAACTGAGATAGCCAACAATTCATGGACAAATCTTGACAGATTAGCATTGGCATACAATGAGGAACCACTCTTCTCTCTCCAGATTGCACAAGATACTGCCCGGGGCCTCACACGACATTATCACAGACATAGACATGAAATGTATACTGAATTTGTCCTTTCTCTTCTAAACTCTGGATGATTATTCCAGGCATGATGAATCTGAGTCAAGCAGTGAGATCAGCCAGTATGTGCTCAACAAATGTTCCAAATGTATTATTGTATCAAGCTATGTATCCAAACAAAGAAGTGAACTGCAATAGATGAGCCACTTCCCCAAGCTGCTAGTCCGCTATTGCCTTCTTGAAACATGTCAGAATACAATATCTTTCTTCTTGCAAATGGTGCTGCAATGCATTCTTGAACAAATCTATGCCCATCACGTGTTGAAGAGCATCCTTGTAGCGGTTCTGGATGCGAATGTCTTCCTGGAGCCATGATGCTGAAAATAAACGCGCAAGTTCATGCAAGCTCATTTGCATATCCAAGGAAGTTTGCACGCAGGCACGAAGTAGGTTGTCACACGAGTATGCCCGCATGTGCCACATATGCCATATGATACGACTATTTCAATGTACATACATCAATGAACAACTATCAGAAAGTGGTCATGTTGTTAGTCTCAATGCTGGCAGTATGACAACCGCTTTGGGGATCCTCCGCTAGCTATACACGAAATGACTAGCAATGACTTTGGTGACTATAGCTACCTACGCTACCGAGATGAGCTCCTGCATCTGCTGCTGCAACATCTTGTTGTCCGCCTTGACCTGCAGCCCGCCGGGGGATCAGACCTACTATCCTGTAGGCAAACAGGCTGTGGAATTTTCGGTCATGCTTCCTTTAGTCCTTTATAGTCCTGAGAGTATGCCTTGATTCTGGTGACCACCATGGAGATTTTGTTGCAAATCATGACCCTTCAATATCCTCAACCATTATTAAGCACCATCACTTCATGGTAGGTCACCCCAGCTACGGGGCAGCACCATGGCTGAACAGCAGCTGTTCTGGTTGGGGTTCACAGCTGTTCCTAGCTGTTGGCTCGTTGCAACCCCAAGACCCAACATCAACCAGCCACCATCAACCAGTAGTCAATCATGGTTCACACATATTTGTGGGATAATATTATTGGTTACAATTGGTTACCTCATCAACCAACAAATATCAATCGTAGCTGCTATTGGATGCGTTTCAAGGCTGGCATCTCATGATGGTCTCTGTTTTGCCTTCTTGAAGCTTTCGTGCATCTCTTCGATCTTCTCCTGTCAGCAAGTGGAATCCTAGACATAGAAACCCCAAGCATGCAGGGAACATCTAGAAACATCTAGGAACATCTAGGACTAATATGTAGGGTGTCATGCAGGTCGGGAATATAGGACATTGCAACCTGAGGAGTGATGGGTCTCCTCCATGGTCGCGTTCAATGACCCCGTTTGTAATTCAGCTTTGATCAGCTTAATTCATGGCCCATAGCTTTAATCAGATCTATTGTTGGCCTCTCAGAAATCATCTGTTGCCACAGCGGTTGAGGATGTGGAAAGATCCGAGCGTAATGTTTCGCTTCAGGAAGACTTTCTTGCAGCCACGTAGCCATGAGCATTCTGTAATGTAAGCGCTATTCTTCCCAATGCATGGCACCCCCAAAATGGATGCTTGGATAGTCTTGGATCCATCGCTCTCATGTGTACTTCTTCACCTGTGGCTGCATCAAATTCCAACTGCGCAAAGGGAGTGGCAAAGTTTGCAAGCTTGCCTTCAGCTCAAGATTTTCCGTCTCCATCTCATCCTCAAATTGCAAAATGGTGGGCAAAGCCAATTCACATCTGATATGTGATATACGGTCAACGCCAAGAATCCCCTCACAATTCAAAAGTCCTGAATCATACTCCAATTGGATTTCCATTCTCACACACACACACACACCCCTTCTATAAACATGGCATCCACTGAACGAGCTGATTCTCGAAGGAGCTCCACGGATGAGTCTCTTATGTGTCGCTCTCAGCTAAGGGGCTGACCATTTCCTGTTCTCTGCTCAGATGTCGTAAGCCTTGAGCCTTGGGCGAATCAAATTCCACACATTGGGCTCGGATGCTATCCATGCCATAGATCCCAAATTTGTGCTCGGTAATATGCTTGGATGCTATTGACTATTGGTAGATCCCAAATTTGTGCTTGTATGGTATTGGTAGATCGCAAATTTCGGGATGAGGGCCCAAAGGGGACACAGCCATCACAGCTGGTTTAGCCTGGCTGATCATCGCTGGGCTCACCTTTTTTGGGGATGCCATCCCTACCCCTCAGAGTCCAACAAATCTTCGCCAGTTGCGGGCAGCCACCATCCTGCGATGACCCGGGTGCGGTGCCATCACTAAGGGGTTAAAACGGGTTGTCTTACAGTGGTTTGAAGCCGAAGTTCCCCATGCATACAGTGCAGGTCCAATGAGAATCCATCAAACATTTGGCAGCTGAGGAGAGATCTGATTTCAAAATGGAACCACTCACTGCATCGCATCTTCAGCCATTATAGCATGAGTGTGGTGTTCAAAAATCGACAGCACCCTTGGTCTTGTGACTTGTATCTCAGAATGGTCTTCTGCCGGCTACGAGTGCAATGGTGTAACAGCTTGCGCCCACATGACGTTCTGCAATCTGCGTCAGAGACTGGGGAAAACAATTCTCGCTCAAGCATGAGAATGCCTGGCACACTAGCAGGATGAAATTCCATCCTTCAGTGCAGCTCACTACCGCAACTGTCAACACTTGAGACCCCGGACCCTTTCAAAATCTTGTCCTCAGCCAGGCAAGGGCAGTTCGTGACATTTGTAAATACGTGGCGCAGTGCTGTTTTGCAAATGATTCGCTAGCAGAAGCTTGTGGCAACCGGTTCTGCCTGAAGCACAAGCAAACCCTAGGATTGGTTCTCCTGCTTATAGTACTATAGCTATTCCTGTGGATCACACTTGGGGCAGGGGGCCAACCATGGCATGGCTCGAATCTACCAACCAATGGCACCTGGGAGGCGCAGTGCCATGTTGACAACCTGCCGCATGACTAGTGAAAGGGTCGCCAGCTACAGAAGCCTCAAGGCAAGATTTCCTTCTATATAAATGATAGCATTTCTATCATCCGCATTTTTGAAGCCTGTCACTCTGAGCAATTGACATCCCCAACCACCCAAACTAGCACACGACCGCTCAAGCATGGTATATTCAAGTGACTCAAACATGACGGGTTCATAGACAGTATTTGAAAGGCCTACTGTTCCACTCCCGAATCCTGAACACTTATGTCTACATGCTGAATCATGTGTATAGATACTTGGTACTCTTCAAAACCACCTTTTTTCACCACTTAAACAGGAACAAAGCTAGCAGCGAACAGTGGTTTGCTGGGTTTAGATGCTTTAGCCTTTTTTGCCAAGCAGTGGTCGAAAGCCTTTCGCAGTTATGTCTTGCACGGGTTGGTTGAAAGGTTCCATCATAGATCATCAGCCCAAACATGGAAACGGGGGTTCCGCTTCTCTGCAGGTTGCTGCATTTTCCAAGATTTTCCCAGTCATTAATCCTGACAAAGCAACGCCCTTCAGAACTTCTTCATCGGAGCTATCTCCGGAGGCCTGTCCAGAGGACTGTTTTCAGTGCTTTCTCCGGTTGAACTCTGATGTGTTTTCAGATCGCCAGCGGAAGCTGGTTTGTAGTCACCTTTAGTAGCTGGTTCTTTGATAAGACTTTAACCTTCAGCTCCGCAAGTGTAGCTGGCTCGATGCTGGTTGTAGTTGCACTCAATCTTTGTGTCAAATCAGCCCAAAGAATTGCTCATGGAAAGGTTTGGCCAAAACACGCTTGCAAACATGCCAAAAAACAAATAAATGTGCATGTCCACGAATCAAATCACATCAGGTACCTCCCAATCTCTGGTTTCCTATTCAAGGTGTCTGCTTTCGTGTGTGGTACCATGGCAATAGGCAGTTCCGAAACACATCTGCAGGGCTGCGCCTGTAGCTGTGTCCGCTGTTTCTGGGCCGCTCCACAGCCCTCCTTCAAGACGTTTTCTGTCGGGTCAGGGCTTCTGATCTGTTCCTGAGAGCCGTGACGACTAGCCTTTTTAGTATAGGGGTGTTTCTCAAAATAGGGGACCCCCCAAGTCATCCATGAATAATCATTAGTATACTAAACCAACCATTTTTGGGGTACCCAAAAATCTTGAGAAACTACCGTAGGTGTCTATCAGTTCCAAAGATTTCAGTGACGAGGCGCCGGGGTTTGATGTAAGTTGCAAGTCGGAACACTACCAGTAGTGGCCGGACACCCTGGAAACCCTGACCTCATCCACTACCAACAAAAATCATGTGATACTGTTGATAGTTAGGGTTGTAAATCTACAAACAGCCATCAACTACAAGGTGATATGTGGGTTGTAAATCGTTGATGCAGGTTGATGCTTACCAATCACCTTGTAGTTGATGGCTGTTTGTCATTCACCTCCCATCGTTCCATCAGCCATGAAGTACAACTATTGTCGTAGTACTTGGAGATGGTTGCAATTCCCATTGCAATGTATGGCTTTTTGTATGGCTCACCCAAACAACAGATGAACCATGGGAATCTTGAAGTTTCTCCAGGCTTTTGTATGGCTCACCCGCGCCATTGGTGGCAGTTTGTCGGGCACAGCAAGGTCCAGGGCATTGGTGAAATGGGCCAACAAGGGGTGCAGTAATGGACAACAGGTAACAACAACCCAAGCATGATTAAAAAGTTCTTGACGACCTATAGTAGGCCCGTTGGTTCATAACTCTTCACGGTTAATCACCAGGTATTCAAACTGGTGATGGTTTATTCAGAGCTGGATCTCCCAGTAGTTGCTGCTTCTGCTGACGATCAACTATAGTAGTCAGTGACTATGGGTGCAAATTAGCAACTGGTATCAACCATCTATCTCTGGGAGGGTGGCTGCATGCTGCGTCGACAAGCAGCTTGGAGGGGGGCCTGTTGGCCCAGTGAGATTCCTCTGTGGCTTGTCCCGTGTTGCAAGTCCAGCAAGGCCATCTTGATATTATAAACTTTGGCTGAGTTTTGATACCCTCGCGAACCTGCTGAGTTGTGATCGTTGATTTCACTGCTTCGGATTTTGGGATCCTTCCCTCAAAACCTCTCAAACCTCCTGGTGTCATGGCGCAGCTCAGTTTGCTGGAAACCAACCAAATCAATTTGGGGACCTCGTGACCTACCTGGTTTACCCGGAATGATGGATAGGCTCAAGATCCGTCATGGTCTTCTAATAGCCTGTCCAGAAATTGGCACCCATACGGTGATCATTTTTCGGAAACATCGATGATTGACAGAGGTAAATGTTGACAGGAGATGCAATCCAACATTAAGGGCATCCACGCATGAAGATTCAAAGATCTGCTAGTCCGCTGAATGATATTGTTCCGTGTTTCCAACCATGTTCACTGTACTGAGTTACTGTATACGTACTATCCTTTATAGTATCTACAAGTCACATCACGTCAAGGCATCAGCCAGTAGCTATAGCCCACATTCACTGCGGTTTGCCCAAATGTATTCAATGTTAACCTTGATATCATCAATAAACATAATCGGTCAAATAATATACACAACCAGTCGACTTGATCAATCCATACATCAATGAGTCGTTGAAGTACAACATAGTTGTTGCTTAATTAATCATTACTGGTATCAAAAACCATATCAACCATGAATGGTATCACCATATGATATCAGGTATTGTCCCCTATGATTGAACCATTCTTAATGGAGCTATGCCCCCTATAGGTAACCACCATGAAGTCCAACGACGGCACGATCTCCGGGTGCCATTCCCTCAACGCAAAGCGCGCGCCGCTGCGCTGGATCCCAGCAGCAGAAAATTGACGGCGCAGCTGGAGGTTCTCCAGCTCCAATCTGGACACCTGGCAGCAACGATGGATCGGCGGAATGGAACCAACATGAACCAACCTACCAACGAACCAACCAACCAAGCAGCCAAGCAACCAAGCAACCAAGCAACCAACCAAGCAGCCAAGCAACCAACCAACCAACCAACCAAGCATGGCTGATAAAAGAAAAACGTTTCACTGATCCTAATCGCAGGTGGTTAATCACGAGAACACTCATACTATAGTTGATAAGGCAAACATTTGACACCACAAATATCTAACATATGAGCTCGGATCTGACTGTATTGGAAACGGTTGGTCATAATCCGTAATTCCATGGGGCTCCGCCCCCCAAGACACTCGTCCGGATGCCTCATCTGAATGTATTCTGAATGTTTAGCTAAATTGTGTACCTTATGTGTCGCAAGGCACCTGTCCTCTAGATTTGCAAGACTTCAACTAGCGCAGGCCCGTTTTACTCGGATTTGCATTTTTTTGCTTATTTCCCCTTGCTGTCACGAAAGGAAGCAAAGACAGGGCTGCGGAGGCACGGCATTCATGCTGAGGTTCTGCTAGCGCCGAATGAGCGCAAAACTGAACAGCCACATGGAGCAAAGATGAGCAAAGTGTGTAAGAAGGAATTGGCTATGGAGCAGAATCGCAATTGAAAAGGACAACAGAATGTATGACAAAGAATCCTGGCGCCAAACAGGCGCAAAACTGGCGCTATAGCGATCGTTGGGGAAAGACATTTCATTGCGTATACATGAATCCGCCTTGCGACGAAATTGACAACGAAACATTGATCTAATATGACCATCCAATACTAAAGTTCTGTCCAGCATTTGATACCGGATGCCATATGACTACAGGCAGTATGACTAAATGGTAGTTGGCGTCTAGTACATTCATCTGCTATCTGACCAACAAGAACATGCAAAAAAAATCACAATCATGGAGCCAACCCTCCCAGAATAACAATCATCCAGTCACAATGATTGCCTCAACACGCTCTTAGGCCATGAAACGCTGGTGGGACTTTGTCTGCGTCCAAGCCAGATCCATCCCTGAAGTGCTTTCAAGTGCTAAATACGTCTAAACACAACGATTCCGCCAATGGATATCGGATATCGGAATTTCTAAACGCGGAAATCACAATGAAAGCATGTTTTCACATTGTCACTATCCACTGAGCACAATCATAGTGAATTTCGTATTTTGTGTACAGTACACATCATTAAATTTGTGAGGATATCCAAATGAAGCATGTGATTCATTGTGTTTTCATGATCACGCGTAACAATCATAGTACACCCAGATCAACGCTGTCCCTGCCAGCTCGCTGCCAGCACAGACCAGCACCTCTTCCAGCAAGGATGCACGGCCATGTGACATGACCTGAGGATGACCATGGGCACTGGTGCTTCGAAATGGTTTATCGTTTGCTCAGCATGATTGACAATGGGCAATGATCATAACCTTAGTAAATTAGGATAGAATGCTTTATACTAAAGCTTCATCATGGACAATGTCATAATGTGCTTATGTTGTTCGTAGTGGTTAATAATTTGCGGTGGCACGCTGTGGCCATGAACAATCGTTGGCCGACGCCGAAAGCTGAGGAGCTCTCTGCTACCCGAGCAGCTGTTGGATATGGCCAGATCTACCCCTTTTCTGTAGGGAATTAGCGGCAGGGAGTCTACAACTGTTGGTTATGTATTAGTTGAGGAGTATCTGCCTATTTCTCTGTCTGACTCTTTGTCTCAACATCTCTCTTTGTCAGCCAATCACTCCATACCTCTGTCTGTCGCCTTTGTATCTGTCTATCTGTCTATCTCTCGTCTATCTCTATCTATTTATCTCTCTATCTATCTTCCTATGCACTGCACCTATCTGCTGTATACTATCTACCTGACTGCCGACCTATCTATCTCTATATAGATATCTGTCTATCCATCGATGAAACTATCTTTGATCAATTCATTTATCTATAGTCCAATGTGACCTAATCTATTCAACTCTAGTCAAATCAAATTTGATTTATCTATCTGCTATATCATTGTAGCACGTATATCTATCTATCAAGGAAGCGACTACATTAATCTATCATTGCATCAAATCGATCTAATAACATCAAATCTGATCCAATCGAATCTATAGATCTAATCAAGTCTATCCTATCTATCATTCTATCAAGTCTAACCTATCTCATATGTAATCTATCTCACCTATCTCACATACCCCATATGTGGCATCTTTCTAATTTACCTCATCTAGCTCATCCCTAAATCTATCTAATCAGCTTATCAGATCATCAATCACATCTATCTAATCCATCTTCCTGACATGAGCAATGACGCCGTGACACGGGTTTCGAGGCTACCTCATCAACAAAAAGAATTTGGGCATCACTGGGCAGTTATGACGTCGTTGAATTCCAGATTGTTGTGGTATATACAAAGACACATGCTCATGAATGATCTGAACCACTTGAATCACTGGTCTTTTATGGGGGTTTGATGGGTTTGATGGGGGTTTGCTAGGGGTTTTGTAGGGGGTGTAGCGGTGTAGCCATTTCTAAATTAGTGATACGGAATCAGCACAGACAGTGCAACAGAAATGTCCCAACATCCAACTGGCTCAGCCTGCAGCAAGGCCACGCACGCAAGGCAGGGAGTGAATCGAGTCGTGTTGCTTCAAGATTTGCACTTCTCGCTTCTTCATCTGCTGAAATTCCAGCCTGTTGTTTTTGTTCCTCATGCGATGTTTGGAAAACTGCCATCTTGGTCACGACATACGCAGGACTCTGTGGGTCCTTGATTTGTCCATGAACCGAATCCCTTTGTGCTGATACCAGTATGAATGGCTGTGATCCAAGAATTCCTGCGGTCAATGCGTTTTTTCGTTTGTCTTCATCTGCCTAATGTTGGTGATTCAACTGGCAGCCAGTTCGAGTTCTCGAAAACAGATGGTTGTTTCCATTGAAAACAGTGGACCCCAACCATTCGGCGCAAGAGCTGACCACATGAATTCATGCGCCAGCTGACAACTTCACCTGCAAGCGGCAGCTGCAACTTTTGCGCAGCCACAGTGCAGCCATGGTCGTCAAGTGACCCCGCATTGGCCGCACGCGTTTCTACGCCGTCCTCCATGGATTCACCTGGGATTTTCTGCCGTCAAAATGGGGCGGGGGACGTGAGACGTGGCTTCCGGTCCAGCCATTACCAACTCGGAGTCTCACCACATGGGTCAAGAACCCTATGGGCACGGTGCTTTGTCCTTTTTTCATCTTTTTTCAAGGAAGAATCGGGTGATGCAGTGGTCTCCGCGAGTAATTTACAACCTACCCATGGAGGTAACCAACCCTAAAGTACGTGGAAATCAGCTGGTTACCTACTGTTGTGGAAACTGGAAGCATAGTGAATGTCAACTCATCTTACAGTCGTTTATTGTTCGTGTCCCCTCGCCTCATCCATCAGTCACGCTGTGTTGAAACATTTGCACGGAATTCTTGCCCTGTAAAATTCCAAAATCTGATTGTTTTTGGACACTGAGGAAGTTCTGCAGTGGAGCCATCACCCACGGAACAAAGGTGCTCGGATTCCCAACGATTTTTACCCTTAAAGTCATGTGGATCAATGTCACACCACCAAGCGCTTGTGAGCAGCCTGTTAGGGTGGTTCGTCAATGATGATGGATCAGTCACAAATGGGAAACAATACATGATAACTAACAATCGGTCACTGGGATTTAGTGCACTTGCACACCGATTGCCAGCAATAACAAGGAACGCTGTTTCGGAAGACTGCCGACGTCAAAGGCCATGGTTTGATGATCTCCAACGAGCATGATCGTTGGGATATGAATAATTACCAACGACTGTAGAAAATGAAGCAGTGTTAGGGTATAGTACATAAATCATTTGATTATGAACTACACAGAGATTTCAAAAACGAAACAAACAAAGTGATTTCAAGGTGACCCTAATCAATTGTCCCCTGATTCATAGTTTATACCAATTCCAGAATCATCTGCTTTCGCCACTGCTCATCTCGCATCTTTTTCCGGCGTCTTCATGGTTACGAAGGTCGCTCGGGTGCGCTATAGGAATTGCTCAAGCAGATTTTGCTGCCAGCCCGGCCATCGCACTTGTCGTGGAACCACTATGCCATAATCAAGAACCAAGTTTAAGGATTGAGCTGAGCGCTGCGTAGCGCATCTCAGCTCGTGTCATTCAAGGCCATGCACATCACGTCTACGCTGACTCAGCAGAATTGCTGAGGACAACATAGCGGCGAAGCAGATCTGAATCAATCAATTGTGGCATCTATCCTGCTGGGACATGAGTGAAGCATGATCCCGATCGAACTGTCAATGTTGGGAACTCAATCACGGTTGCCTTGGAGAATGACTTGCTGATCTCACAGCATGTGCGGATGCTACTCTGAATTCCATCAAATGCCTGAGGACACAGCGTGTATTGGGCGAGCTGAGCTCACTATGGGAGCTGCACTGCCGGAAAATGTCATCAGGAATTTGGTTGTTTGATCTCTCGTTGCCAAGATCAACCAGCTGGTCAACACGGTGAGCTTGAGCAAAATTCATTCGTGCATTCTTCTTTTCTGTTCTCAACTGAGATATTTTCATGCTGGAGTCCTGGCAACGATGAGCCGCTAGAAACAAAACTGAGAAACTAGCTTCTTTTTGAGGCTAGTGATCCACGGAACTTGCAATGTGTGGATGGACATGCTGGCAAAACGACTTCACCAATTCAGGACCGTGAGTTTGTCGCTCAAAGGCTCAAATTCTTAAAATTTGGTCACAAATCAGTGTGTGTGTGTGTGTACAAAACATATTCTGAGGTGACATGCAATTTGCAGCACCTTTTAAATTCCCATCAAACAGATGTTGCATCACTTTCAATTTGCCTTTCCGCGCGTTCCTTCTCCAGGTGCCGAATGTCTCTGGGATAGCTCCAATGCATCAAGGAGTAAACCAGGAATGTCACCGTCCACGGAAGACAAATACTGACCTCAGACATTAGGTGCAAGACCAAACCTTGAACGAAAGCCACGGGTTTTCGGCTTCTTATTAGGCTCAAAGCAAACATGAACTTATAATAGAATCAAAAAGATAGTTTCTTCTTAACAGCATCCAGAAGCTTGGGTCTCAAGATGTCTCAAGGAACAACTGACACGAGTGGCCCCCAACACTGACGCTGCTTGTCTGAGGAAAGCTACCGGCTATCATCTTCTTGAAACTGGCGAGCCGTCAGCCCAGCTTTGCCAAGCAACTGCCATAGCTTTGCCAAGCGCAGTGGCTGCCACGATGGACTTGCCTGTCTTCTCTGCCTCCAGTCGCTTGGGGAGGCATCTTGTTGGCCAAATGTCTCATGTCTCCCCATGCAAAATGGTGCGATTGATTCTAGGTAGCCCATTGTGTCTAGTAACACCACCATTGTCTCCCCATGCAAAATGCTGATGCTACTTTGCCCTTCAGCCACTGGTTGGTTTGGACTCGTGGTACGATCTGCTGCTACATCAGGGATCATTGGGTTGCCGGGATTGATGCCAATCAGGTGCTAGCACAAATCATCACTCCTAAGCAGAGTCCCAAAAAAAGGCATCGGATACACATGACATCCATAGCGGGTGATATTGACCGTGCTTTTTCTTTAGTGAACTTTTGCAAAAGCTGCTTCAAGTTTCATCTACTGCTGCACTTCTTGGACTTAGTACTGCCATGACAAGTGAAAAGCGGGACCCCTGATTCAACTTGGCGCAAGCCAAGTAAGAAGTGCGCAGGCACATCCTAGCGAATGTAAGTACCTGCCCAAAATGGGACAGCTAAGAATAATGTCTATCTGTCTATCTCAGGCCAGACTGTGGAAGGACAAGCCGGCAAATGCTGAACAAGCGCGCATGAAACATCGCAGCTTCACCCTGACAGGTGGGGAAGTCGCAGCCAATTAAATTCAAGATTTTAGGGTTAAAAAATATACCGGTACAATGCACTGAATGAATTCTCAAGGCAAGTTGCATCTCCAAATTTGTACCCAAAGATGCAGTCTGCCAAAATGGATACCGAGGCCGGCCCGACGGCGGTGGCCAAGGAACTCTCCAAAGCACCCTGGGTCGGTGTGAAGGCTGCGACGTGTCAAGCATCTACAACATGAGTGTGCTTAAATGCGTATATATGTATATATATATATATATTTATTTATTTATTTATTGAAATAATATATAAATATTTAGATATAGTAAGTAATATATACATATAAATTATTTACATCCACTTTTATATAATACACTGTATGTGAATATCATGTACATGCATGTCCAAGTGATTGTTATTAGATAAATACATATTACAGGTATATACCAATTGATTAGGTAGACAAATAAAAAGAAAAATAGATACTGGAATATGGATAGATATGGAACATAAATTCTTGGCCGACTGTTCAACACGGGTCCAAAACCACCTGACAGAATCAGTGGTTGCTCGAATGTGTCGGAGGCTGTAGCTGTCAAAGAGTGGTCAGATCAAGCAGGGGCTGAAAATACACCCTGGGCCGGAAACCATTCCAGCGGTTGGAAAAATAGGCCACCCTTTGCTGTCCATCTGAGATCATGTAAATTCACAAAATAATTCACAACATGCATCTATCCCAGCGCACTTATTCTAGAGAAACCGCAATGGATTTGCAGGTTGAAGCGTGCGGTCCATTTTGATCTTTGACAAATCAGGATGCTCATTGCACATACAACTTGCCAGCAGAGCTTTATCCACGGCCACTTTGGCTTATGACCACCTCCCTCTTGTTGCAGTCTTCCCACAGGATGTTGCAAAGACAATTGACGTTGCAATGCCCTCTGACACCTAAAGTGAGAAACTGAACGCACATGTTTTCTCATTTTTGGGGCATGATGTATGTTTTGCAGTTGGGAGGTCCACCAGCAAAACCAGTGCGCAGCATGAACCAGAGTCTACCAGGGGAAGGCTGCGGCACCGCCCACCCAAATCCCGGGACTTGGTTGCCGAAGGAAGCGATCAGCTTAGAAGCTGGGACTGCCCCAGCCGCTCTGGCGATCAGCCCATGGTGATATTGCACTATGAACATATCCTGTAGATGCTAACCATCCCGAGGCCGACCATAAATAGAGAGCAAAAATATGCAAAAATACCCGCAGTTTCTCTGTCGACTATCAATCTGGATACTTTTTGGGACTTACGATTACTGTCACTCATAAATTCAGCCCAACACCAACATCTACAGCCAACATCATTACATTCATTACAGTAACCATTGTTTTCCCTATTTATGTTGGTTATTAACCCCCATTATTGGTGGGTTAATATTGACCTGTAGCCAAATGCTTCGATGGTATGGTATTTGGTGGAGAGATTCAGCCAGCCACATGAGATTCAGAGCCCCCGCGGCGCGACGCGGCGCGACCGTGCCTCCCATGCCATGACTTTGCTACGCTCGCTGGAGGGCACGATGTGGGAGAGGATGGGCCTGGGCCCAGGAGCTGGGGAAGTTGCTATATGCGTGGCGCATCTGTAATATATGCAAAGGTATAAAGACATATATATATATATACATAAAAATATACTGACCATTTTCAAACCAGAAATTCAATTTATGCATGGCGATTATATAGACCATATACAACTGCAACTTTACATGGTATTAACCTCATGATCTGTGGCTACTCGAGGTGGCAAAGTTGTAAGCAACCTTATGTATGAACATACTGAGCAGGAAGCGGCAAAGACCCAGACAGAGAAAGAAACAGGAACTATCAATCATGCTGAATATATCCGCGTTCACTCAAAGTTTCCCTTCATGCTTTTGTGTGTAATGCTTATTGACCCGGAGAAACAATGAGAGAGAAAAAACAACCGCATATAATGAGTAAAAGTTCAGGATCAACAAGCCACTGTAGAGAAAAGCTCGCACATGTGTAAATAAATGTTTTCATATATATAGATATATATGTATATACATTTTCTATATGTAAATATAAATATATATATATATACATTTAAATATGTATATATATATATATATTCAGAATAGCAAGGCCAGCATGATGTATCCTCAAAACGAAGACTGATATCAATAAAATGACTCAATTCTGTCTGGGACCAGAAAGGGTATAACCATGCAGCTATCTAACCAGCTATAAGCAGGCTAGAACCAGACTATAACCAGGCTATAAACAGAGAAAAACACCAGTTCCTGCCTGATGTGGGCAAATAGGTCACCATGAACCAGGGATTTGACATTATTTGATGAGTTGGGGAGGTCATTAATATTCCAATTTTGATAGCTCAAAGGTGTTTGACAAAACATCTGATGATACATGTTCATTCCGACATCTTGATATCTCTGTATATGTGTATCCAATTCTTACTAATCTCATCCATATGCAAACATACATCTTGCATTGCTTGAACCAATGCATTTCGCAAGTCATGGTTGGAGGTAGGAACTCTATGTCATCTATGATATGTTGTTCATGTTCTTAAATCAAACTCTATTGTTCTTGGTGATCCCAAAATGAGTTGAACTGGTCTTTGTTGCATGGCTTTCCTTGATTTTTGATGATTCCGGGATAGAGTGTTCCATTGCTGATCGTTTGAGCCAGCCTATAGTAAAAACTGCAGGGTATGACCCAGCAAATATTGTTGTGTGAATGGTCACAGCATTCTATCATGGTGTTCTTGTCCATCCTTCTTTTCAGGTAAGGACGATCACTAAAGTGTCGTGTGTGGCAGTCCTTTGTCAAATGATCTGACTGTGTGCATTGTCGAATCGTTAAGGTCTCAAAACACATAACCACACCCAGCTTGTGGTGCTTCTTGGTGTGAAGTTCCTTGTTTGGAAACTAACAAAAACACATGGAAGTGTGGTAGTTTTGACAACCACACAGCCATGTTGGGAATCTACATTCTTGTTTGTTGCTGCTCATTTATCTGACCACTGCATCAAACATATGAGAAACTCAAATTACAAAGTCACAGTCTAAATCCAAGAATACGTCTATAGATGTACAATGGATGGACGGATGGATGGGATGGGATGGGATGGGATGGGATGGGATGGGATGGGATGGGATGGGATGGGATGGGAGGGGAGGAAGGATGGAAGGATGGATGGATGGATGGATGGATGGATGGATGGATGGATGGATTGATGGATGGATGGATGGATGGATGGATGGATGGATGGATGGATGGACAGATAGACAAACAAACAAACAAACAAACAAATACTGTAGATAGATAAATAAGTTTATGTCATATACAAGATCATTTATAATATTCAGGGAAGTTCCTCTGCATACAATGCTGAGTCTAAAACAACAACGGGTAAAAGCATCAAAAACATCCATCAGGCTGTAGATGTGGGCAAAAAAACATGCACACATATATTGTATAAGCGGGTATCCCCAAATCATCCAATCTTAGACATTTATTTATAGTAATAAACCATCCATGTTTGGGGGGTTCCTTATTCTGAGAAACACCCGTATGTATATATATATATATACATATCTGTATATCTTAAAAAAGTATATATATATATATAATCAAAAAATATATACGTATAGGTGTGTGCTTTCCCAGCAAACATCGAGCTCTTCAACAAGAATCATACATGGTGGTATGTTTGCTGGTATCACTTTCAACAACACTCGCCACCTACATCTCCTGCAGCTGAGACGCAGGTTTGTACCAGATCCCGCCCATGTACCCAGAAGGCCAAAGGCCGCGATGATGAGGAAATATGCAAGAAAGCTTCCTTGAAAAAGCAACACACTGAGCAGGAAGGGTAAAGGTGGGAGGACAAAGGTACTTGAAAGCCTCCACCTGACTGGTTTTTGAAACCATCTAGCTGGACAACGAAACACACTTAATTTGCAGGTGTCTTCATCAACACAATCAAGTATTTGCTCGAAACAATAGCAAGCTCTCAACATATACATCTATAATAGATCATCCATACAAGTACCACGCACCAACGACTACACGGGCAACAAAAATCGAACCGTTGTTCAGCCGGATCCCTTGTGGCCCTTTTACCCCTTTCTTCTAGAAATGGCCATAAGGGTTCCTACACTTTCTACTCTTGATATTTCTTATTACGTACATATTGACCAATGGCTATCCATCCCCTACAAGAAATGGGCTCTCGCATAAGTTGAGTATCCTGAACCAAGAATACCCCAGATATCTCCAGACCAAACACTTGTCGACGAAGCATGAAAGCCCTACCATGGTCTCTGTTCGGGAGTTCATCTTTCCAATTCGAGTAGGATTTGTCATAATCCACATCCCATATCTTGATACATCCCCAAACTACGCGGAGAATGTTTGGAAAGCATACCTACTTGGTGGGTAGATTCCTGGGCGCCACGGTCCTTCTCCAGCTGGAATGCCCCAGAACTGCAAGTACATCCTGAGTTTCCAACTGCTTCGGCCCCCACCTGTTGCCACCTGCCTCAACCCTCCTGTCCTAGAAAAAGACATCCTGGAGATGCAACCACTGCAGTAGAGCCATTGTGATTCTTGTGCGTGGGGAAACCCACCACGCAACAGGCCGATCATCAAGGATTGCTGCCACTTGTGGAAACACCAAATTGGTCGCTAGGATAGTAACCAACAACGGGTTCCTGGGTAGGAGGCCTTCCATCCAGCGCTCTGGCTCCACTTCTTCCATGTAATTATAACCCATAATATGTTAATTTGCATTCAGTAAGTGTGGTTCATACCAAATCTTGTCATCAACACTTGTATGTATACGGTATACATTTATACGTAATGTAATGCATAATAACTATTTTTATTGACAGCCTTCAGAAGGTACAATTCTTCGACCTGACCAGCCAAGCAGGCATGCTGTGATAGATCTAAAGTACGTGTTCAAACAAACTGTCTCGACAATGGTTTAAATGCAGGTTTAAACACAGTATGGTTCAAACATACTGTCTGGTTTTACTGTTCTAAAGTATGTGGTTTAAATGCAGGTTTGTTCAAAAAAAGCGTGCCCCCAACACTGGTGCTTTTCCTGTCATTGAATGGTTAGTAGGTACCACCATTTATGGACAGCTGCAAGGGACGTGTCACCCAGCTTGACAAACACCCAACCATTCGATTCAACACGGCTGAATGCCATTCCTGCAGGTAGGACCATACATTGGATGGGCGTGTTTCACGCTGATCCAAACACCTGCCTTTGGATTGGTTGGTCTTCCCTGGCACATCACCAGCGGTTGACCAACCAATAGAATCACGTTGTATCACTACTTTTTCCCTTATTGTTGTCATCAAAAGGTCCTTGGAATTATCATTATTCCTTGATGTTTAATGTGTTCATTGATGGTTAATTGATCTTAAGTGCTTGATTGATGGTTAATTGATCGTTTATCACCGTTATCCATGACCTTCCGTGGAAAGGTGCTTGCGCAAGTGTCAAGGGAATGCCCACGGCCACGGTGATCTGGGCGCACAAGGGTCTGCCGTGCAAGCCAAGGCGTTTGGCCAAGGCATCGGCCACCAAACCACCCAGGATGGAGCCGAAGGTCGCCATCACCTGGCGAAGATGTTCTCAACTTGGAGAATGGCAGGTTGAAACACAGGCTTTGGTCACTGAAATCAATGAGTTATTCATAACGGAGTCAAGAATTATTTGTATAGAAGTCAATGATTTAAACACTTTCGGAATGGAGAAATTAATAATGGGCTATATATAATTATACATACATTATGGGATATTTTATAATAATCGAGAAATTATATATATATATATATTCATAATTTGAGTTCCACGCGCGTGAAATCTGCCAAGAAACTGTGAACTCTGAGGTCAGAATCGATGCTTGCCAATCTGGAAGTCCGCAAAGTTTAAAGAATAACAAATTGTTTCCTTGGTGTCAATAACTGGTGGTTATCAATGGTGGTGGTGGTGGAAACAGTGGTAACTAGTGGTTATTAATGGTTATTAATGGTTAGTAAACACGACTGGGTGGTGTCAATAACAATAACTAGTGGTTATTAATGGCGGTAGACAATAACTGGTGGTAGACGATAACCATTAATAACTAGTTGTCAATAAAAGTCCTTCAGAGTTTCCTTGGTGGAAACAGCGCTGCATCTGCAGTGAAGTAAGTCCTCTGTGTCCTCTGAGGTAAGTCCACTTGAAGGGTCGCTCCTTTTGCCATATGGTGACTTCTCAAAATAGGGAACCCCATGTGGTTAATGAAGGATGATTTGGGGGGTTACCCCTATTTTGAGAAACAGCCATATATGTTGCCCACTGGCACAAAACCCAACATCAAACATAGAAGCTTCCGTTCACAGAAATCTCAAGCTGGAGAGCCATCTTTCGACAAGTGACCCATGATGGTCCAAGGCATTCCACCAAAGATGCCCTGCAGAATCATCACGCTGAACGTCGGGATTCGCAAGAACCGAAGTACTGTCCACAGCTCGCTGATGATGGACCTCTACCACTCAGAGGTTGCTGGGCTGCATAGAGATCCATAGTGGATGAAGGATGTAGGGCAGGGAGGATGTGCACAAAGACATAATTTGTAATCTATGGTCTTTTTTTTCAATACATACAGGTCTCTTTCTACGTATAAATAGAAATGTGTATATAGATACATTATGTGTCTAAAAATGAATCATATTAACACAGTAATAATGTGTATATAGATATATTTGTGTACGCGTGTAAATAGGTAAATGCAACAATCAATTCTTGAAAGTCAATTGGTACTGCTTGTTTTGCGGAGCTTCTCGGGGTGCTTCACGGAAAAACAAATATTCCATTACCCACACAGACTCAAGTCAGCAAGTGTTGAGCAAGCCCACCTTGAGCCCGCATCTGCATCAAAATCGCGAGGTGGTTCAATCATGAATTTCCCCACCACACCTGTGACCAGCACTGCCAAAGCCACGTCCAATGCATTCATATTATGCATTCCAATCCCACCAAATCTGCTGGATCTGGGTGGAACTTGGTTAACAAGAATATCGAACAAAAAACACAAACACAATCAAAAACCATTCAATGTCCGTGTCATTTGGACAATCCTCTTTAATTACATCCAACTGGTTTTTCCATGTTCAGTTCACAATCCTGCGGAAACATGGAGGGTGCGGGCAGGACAGCACGATATCAAGGGTTGACCCATCTCTGGGGACGACAGCTGGCGGTGCTGAAGGCACAGGAGATCCATAGTGACAAAGCGCCACTTTTTTTTTCAAAGTCCACAAATGGTGTGATCCCTTCAGAAAGGAGATTGATTAGCGCAAATCGAACAAAGCACAGGTGGTTTGTAATTTGAAAAGTTGGTTTTTCCTCAAGCAAACTGATTAACTACGTACCAAAAATGGAACAAATCACAATCATGCCCAATCTGTACTCAAAAATCCGCACCTTGACACTTTGTCAGGACAAATCAGGACAAAAAAACAAACAATGAGTTCTTTTAATTGAACTCCAAAGTGGTGACCTTTGGAAATGCCAAATGCCCACAGGAAATGCCCGGAACTTTACCATCCTCCCATGCCCGGTTCGCCTGTGACGAGGTATGCCACGAGGGATGCGACAAAAATGACGACACGCCAGCCTGGAAGGCCCACGATCCACAGGTTGGCGACATTTCCCGCCACCATGGTGGTGCAAAACATGCCGACCATGAAGGCGCTTTGCATCTGTCCAAATACTTTGCCACGATTGGAGTCCGAGGTCATATCCTGAAGAGAAGTGAAGTGCGAAGAGATTCAAATGATCACAAGTTGCTTAATTGCAATATGTAAGGTGTAACATTTGAACATTATATATATATTGTAATTATATACTGTACTACCCAGCAAGAACATCTGCATTTCTAAGTTGATGTTTGCGAAATGCAGCAGTGATGTTTTGGCCTCTGAAGGAATCCAGCTGTGAGCACTGGGTAAGAAGACTCCCGTCTCGTTCATGTGGATAGGGGTAATTCCATGCAATTCCGTCCGAGTCATAACGCAAAACCACAGTATCAAGAACAGCACCATAACTCCATAACCACCACACCACCAGCAGCACCATCAACAACAACTACAACAACGACGACGACGACGACGACGGCGACAACAACAACAACAACAACAACAACAACAACAACAACAACAGCTGGTCGACCACGCTATGTTTGCCTGCTACCACTGCTGCCAGTCCTCCCTGTAGCCACATACATCAGGATATGTCAGGATTGCAATCTTTGCTGTAGAACTGTATTTGTGGATTGCTTTTGAAGCATATGTTCACTCACAAATGCAAAACAAAACCTCCGTCAGTCTGTCAACGATTTGCATTCTCCAATCAATTCAAAACACAAAACACAATATTCAACTCTCTCTCTCTCTACTTTTATATACAACTATACTTTATGTTGTGTTCCGCCTCTACTAGACTATACTCTACTGTTTTGCTGACTACAAGAGTACCCCTTGAATACTTTCCCCCGTGCCATCAAGCAACGGCCACGAGAGCATTGCACACTGGTCTCAGGGAAGCCATGAAGAAGCCAGACATCGCTCGTAGGAAGATCATCGGCACGAAACTTGGCGTAAATGCCAAGACCATCACAGCCACGGCTTCCTGTGCACACGTGTGGCACCCCCCACGTGTGGCATGGCACTGTGTGTAGTACCAGAGTTGTCGCTATCAGCAACTGAAACAACAAAAAACATTGAAGTTGCAGCATGCAGCCAAGCTTCTCCAAGGCAACCCAGGGTCAAGATCCAACGCCTTTGTAAGATACCACGGTCTGCGATAATCCCCCAGAAGGGAGCTGCCACATTGGTGAGCACCATCTGCGTGGAAGTGAGTACAGCCACACCACCCAAAGTCAAGCCCAGGTCTCGTTGCCTCAGCAGGTTCGCCTAAGGGAAAGCCTTAGAGCTTGGTGGTTTTTGGTTGCCGTACCCGGCAGGTTCCTAGACCTTGGAAACCCTGGAAGAGCTTAGTGGGTCAAGTAAAAGGGTTTCCAAAGTTGATCTTCCCTTCAGTGACAAGTGTTTTAAGCACGAGTCAATGCCTCAATGAACATGTTATAGGATTTGGTGAACCAGGAAAATCAATGGGGGTTTCAGTGGCGAGACTATTTATCATTTTTTGAATGGTTTCCTGGTATCTACCTGTGGACCAATTGGTTGATAAGAATACGAATCAAATACATGATGCATGATGCATACGAAAATTGATCATGACAATGGTGATCGCGATGGTAATTAATTAATGATTATTAAAGAACAATCATGAATCATGAACAATAAACATGCAGGATACTGTGATGATACCAAACATGACTCGAATGATGACGGCTATCGTGAACAACAAGAGCAACAAAGAACCCACACAACACCAACAGCAGCAACAACATAAACAAGAGCAACAAAAACAGCTGTGTCAACTCACAACAAATGGAAGCAAAGTGAGAATCTGTTGAGTCCAAGTTGCAACGCAAACAAGCAGCCTGGAATCAGTTGGCTGTCAATACCTTCCACCTAAGCTGAGAGCTCACGCTGCTAGTGTACCGAGAAGCAAGTGTCCACCACTTATGCCGCTTGGCTGAGAATCGCGTCATATGAAAGAATGCTGGCCATAAGGTACGTCAACACACCCTTTTATGAGTTCAAAGCATGTCAAAACACATGTTGATCTTGTCTTCAAAAACGTTTCTCCGTGGTTCACCCCTAGCAGTACATGCTATACCAAAAAAACACCGTTCTTCAGCAGGCCACTGGTAATCTGGAAGGATCCTTTTCAAATCTGGGTGAGTGTTCGCACAACTGTCGCAATAACCAAGGCCAAAGTCGTGCTCCTTCTGTAAGTATGGAGTGAACACAAGTGAACTCAACCAAAAACTTGGCTCTTTTGTTTGATAAATAAAGGCAATTCCCTTTAAATGAAGCTCTCATGCTGACATAGTTTTGCTCAAAGTCCATACTACAACCTTCTGGATGACCATGAAGTAATGTCTCCAGAGCGAAGCTGGACACCATCTGCTGCAAATTCCATGTTAAATGTGAGTTGGAACTTCTTGGTGCCAGTGGGCATCATCTACCATGTTGAAGACATATTCGTGGTACGAGTACTAGCACCCTAAACAACCAACAGTGAACACTTATTACCCCAAGGATGAGTTTTCTATGCACGGAATCATCATTGGCAGGGGTAAATTGCTTAGGGTACCAAGTGACCATTGTCATTCTGTTCTGAACTGGTTACTTGATGATTTTGATCGCTGAATCAGCCATCAAACCATCGATAGGTCTGATGCAAGTTTGATCTCTGCTGAGTTGCGATGTTCACCAAGATGAGGCAAATCATGGCAACGAGAGGGGGACGCTTCTCCATCTTCTCAACCTGATCCTTCTCAGCAATCACAATGCTTTCCGGAGTGTTCTCTGGACACACCGGAGTCAGCTCCTTTTGCGGGGCTGCCATGGTTGCCATTCACGTGCTCAGGTTCGAAAACTATGCGGGTGAAGCGATTCGTTGCACAGGTTACAAAGACCTGAGTTGTTGAGCCAAATGATGCAGTCCAAGTTGTGCCAAACCCAAGATGCCAAAACAAGAGACCTCAAACTGCTGAGCGCCTCCAGAGCAAAGCACATTCAAGACGATATCAATCTTAGACGAAACTGTTCCCAAACGCAAGCAAGGATAGACTCCTAATTATGGGAGTTCATTTTGGGCATGTCAAACACTTTAGCTCTAGATCTGTCAAACACCTGTAAAGAAACCCCTGATAACGGTCTTGAATCAGATCCGACAAGGCGTGACCAGAGTACTCACATGGCTGGTTGCTAGGGACAGTTACTAGAACGCAAATTTTCTCACTCCAAATGTCAATCTGTAGAGATTTATTATCGAACCGTTTCAGGGGGCAGCTTTCAAGCAACATGTCCTATACGTAAATCAATCGCATCAAACTATGCAAACACATGAGACCCGAAATTCTGATGACAGGGCAGCCATGTATGGCCAGGTGGATTCTCACTCCAAGTCAACAACAACAACTCGGTTCCATGCCTGGCTGGACTTGGCTCCCAAACCGTGAACTCAAACTTTCGCTGCTGCCGAGCATAACAGCCCCGGATATCCAGGGCACCGCTCGGTGCCTGGGGGGGTCAGGATGCCTGTGCTTGTCATCAACAACTGCTGCTGTGTGTTTTATAGTTCAAGATTGTTGTGAACATCAACAAAGACTGTGGTGGCTCATGAATTGATTCACTTGAGTAATGACAATAGCATGTGGAAAGAAGCAACAAAACCAAATTGGTCAACGACTTCAACGGTACCGCTATTGGATCGATGTTCCACAAGTGGACGGCCCCAAAAGAATTGACGCACGTCCATTTGAAGCCAGCCTTGGTGGAAACACGTGGCAAGATTTGGAACACATCCCCTCATCACCATGAATCAATAGACTGGCTTAGTCATGGGTCATTCCAAATGTGTATCCATCAATACTGAGTTCCTTCACCCTCCTAATCCACCAGGCCCCTAGAATGTGTAGCTTCCCGACCATCAACCAGAGTTTCTGGAGGAAAATTCACCGTGACTGACCGTTCTCAATCACTCGAATTGTATAACCATTGATAACTATATTCAACTGATGTTAATTAGTTTGTATCGCAACCATTCAGTCATCGTTACCCATCATCAACCATTATTGACAATCAATTCGCGATTCTTAACAGTCAATTCACCAATTATAGACCATCAACTCACCCTTTATGACTATCAATTCACTACCAACAGCCATTCTCAACCACTATCAGTCTGTACATAGATGTCATTAGCCGTTAAGGTCATAAAGCTTTAAGGGCATTGGGGGATGTCCCTCACACGTCGTCGCCTCCGGATCTTCGCACTCCCGACCATTGTCCTCCAGCCAGGCTTGGCCTAGGGCCATGGCGTCACTACCACGGGGTCGTACGGCTGTGGATCTTGGTTTAGGAACTAGTTAGCAATCAAATAGAACATGCTAAGGTCAGTAATCTATATGCTAAGGTGACCAAGTTGCATTGAAAATGCTTGAACTAGTTATAGCAACGGGATTTGATATTGCAGATGTATCCGGATGACTCATGGGTTTACACTCCTCCGTAGGATGTGCCAACAATGCTAAGCGGCTACCAGGTCACCAGTGCCTGGTTAGTTCAGGGTGGTTCGCAAGCAACAAAGTCCACCAGTCGTGATCCAGTGGATGGGTATCCATCATCAGCTGCACCGCCGGGAGTGTCGTTGATGTTTTTTTGGCAACCATCAGATTTACCATTGAGAGTAACAAGTTGAGATTGCTCTTGTTGCAACACACCACTGCTCCGAACATATACGGGTCTTCCAGCTTTTTAGCTGCTCAGCCAGAACGTCAAACTTGCTCCAGAACAAAACAAAGTTGTATCAAACAGGGACCAGAAACAAACTGCCAAAGTTTCCAGATCCATCCGCCCATCATTGATGACCAAGCATTTCCCTACACAACATGATGATGTTGTACCTTAATATAGATTGATATACCAGGTAGTAATTTAGATTGACATATATATATTATACTAGGCACATACAGTTGATTCTATGACGATGTTCCATTTCTAGATCAATCTACCAAAGAATATCAGCCAGTCACTACAGGTCAAGTCAGGTCCCAGCATTCCACCCGCCTTGATTGTAGAGCTGCTTGAACTGAGACGTGCCCCAGTGTGATGTTCGGTCAAGCGACAAATCTCAGGGGGACCACAGTTGACCTCAAACTGTATCTATCATCTCATGGACAGTCAGCTTGAACTATCGTGCTTTGAGATGACAAGGAGAAATGGTAGTTTCTCAAAATAGGGGTATCCCCCAAGTCATCCTGTTTACAAACCACCTATAGTAACAAACCAACCAAGTCTTGGATCCCCTATTCTAAGAAACTGTTCGCCCTGAAGTAGCCGCTCAAGCTTATCCACTCTACTTTGTAAGAGTGGCTGCCCACCTCAGGTTCTCTGTATCCAGGTGATTTGCAGGCCTTGGCAAGGAATACACGGGAAGTAATAAACAATGTTTGAAACCGCCAATCAGCTACTTGTTTCACCATTATTGTTGCTAATTGTCCGCTAGAATATCTTTGAGCATGATTAACCAGCCATTCTCCCTGTTGCGGTGGTCCATGACTACCATGACCTCATGGGTGTTGACAAACTCTGGCGTTGGATTCTGCTGGTCCCGCAATCCATTTTCGCTGCCCCAAACGTACAGTACTTCAATTCCCAAACAATGGAATTCTGGCCGAAAAAGTACAATACTAGCAATGGAATTCTGGCACATATGTTTGTTTGCATACAAATGTAGGCAAGTTCATGGAGCTAGGCTTTACCATTCTGGGTACATTGAGTGGTAAAACCACTGAGAGCAAACTGTATCCGAAAAAATTGACTTTCCCATCATTCCCATCCCATTTCCTAACCAATTGCATGAGACTCTGGCGTGCCTGATCAGGTCTCATTTCGGCTGCCTCAGTTGCCGGTGCTTGGTATCCCCAGCATCGCTCACCATCCCTGGGGGCCACAGCTCAGCCAAGGTCAACATCAGCACCCCAGCTGGTCCCTGGGGAGGGCACACCTCGAGGTAGCCATGATAGCCACAGCTGGCATCAGGAGATTTGGCTCCAGCCACCATGAGGAACCACAAGCATGATGCATTTTAGCGTCAAACATTGATGGTAGTGAATCCAACCAGCACCGTTGACCACTCTCAACCCACCATCAACCATTATTTACCATAAACACTAGCAAGTATTGAAACACCATGGATCACCATCTGGTCATTCACCATTATGAGCCATCATCAATCGCCGGTCCATAACCATTCTGCCCTCTAAGCCTCTCACTGAATATGATGCTCTGCGCACCGGAGTCAACCGGCAAAGCCTGGGCTCAAGCGTTCCATGTCATGATGGAAATCTCACGTTATCGGTTTGGTGGTTTCAACCTCTGAAAAACATATAATAGTGATCAATCAATCAGCCATCCAATGATTCCGAATATATGTGTATATATATATAAACAACTGTAAAAGAACGTACATGTTTAAAACCACCAACTACATTTTTTCACTGCACTCCCATACTAGTTGTTGTCGTGCCGAATAAAATTCAACATGTGCATGTATATCGATGTGAAACGACAAAGAGATACATTACATGAACCAAGCGGAGCTTCAATGATAGTTCGATTTGATGGACCGCAATCAATTGATGCGATGATTGGGCTCAACAATGAACGTAAGCAAAATAATGGTAAAACATGGCCACTAGTTATTGTTTTGCATATGTTTGCTAATGAGTTGTAGCAATTATGTCGTTGTCTCATGGTAAATCAAGATGGTGTTCGGGGGTTTTGCTGCTGAGCACTAATGAGCTGAAAAACTCAGACGGTCAAAAATCGTGAATTCAATGGTCAATAATGCTGATTTTATCAGCAGTTGACTGGTACTGGTTTACCGTCAATGAACAGTATTCAATAATTAGCTTGTTCATGTTGAAACCAGTTAAAATCCTGATTGTTCACACTGGTTTAGGACTTCAAAGGGGATACTTGGCAACTATGCTGGTTGGTAGCCGAGTTGAGAACTGACACTGATAGTTCCAGCAGTTGCATGCTTCAAGGGCCCAATCGGGCCCCCCGGTGAACATCCCAAATAAAACAAATCCCAGGCTATTGGGATGTTCACCTACCTGTGTCTTGTTAGCTGGTATTGATCCAGAACCGAATTCGTTCATCGTGCAGTTCCTTTCGTAAAACTAAATGCTTTGCCTGCTGCTGGAGCAAATCCTTCAGAACCCAACTTGGGATTGGGAACACCTACAATCATACATTTTATACACATAATAATATACGTATCTCTAAAGACAGAAACATACGTATTGATATTATCATTTTATACGATATAATATGTTTTTCATGACATCATTTAAACATGTTATATCACATTTCAACATACTCTATATACATCATGGAATCATAACATATCACACATATCATGATATCACATCATATCATAGTATCCTTGATATTGAAAAATATATCAAAATACTAGTAGGCTATATTAAGGCCATATCAAATAGTAGTTAGGCCATATTAGGCTATATAAATTGGCTCCAACTACTATGGCCACTACTGACATCATATCGCCATTTTGGAGCCAACAAAAACGCCATGACCTCGCCCACCACGGCCGCCGAGCCACGGCTCCCCTGCTGCAATGACGATGGGTTCAGCTTCGGGCAACCTGAAGTGTCATGTCGTGGACGAAGCCATGGACCAAACCATGGGATTTACGAAGTCAATGGCCATGATTTGGTTAGTTAATGGCTATGATTTGGTTAGTTAATGGCCATGATTGGCTATGATTTGGTTAGTTAATGGCCATGATTGGCTATGATTTGGTTAGTTAATGGCCATGATTGGCTATGATTTGGCTAGTTAGTGGCCATGATTTACTAAGTCAATGGCCATGATTTGGGTTAGTAAGCTTATGACCATGAGATTGACTAAGTTAATGGCCATCATAACCATGGCCATGATTCACCAATGGCTTAGCAATGGCCTTTAATGGCTTGTAATGGATTATGGCTGGTTGACCAAGCCATTATAAGACATGTCACTAGAAGCCATGAAGCATGTTTTTTCAACTAAATAGCTCACTAAGCCAATATCCATGGTTTGATTAGCTGTTTGGCTTAGCCAGCCATGAACCAAACCATGGTTTTGTAGACTACAGTACCTCAAGGTTTGCTAGGGTTTGTTTGCTGATATGTATCAAACCAACTGGTTAGGATCATCCAGGAACCAGTGCATTTTCTAAGCAATAGTTGTTCTTATCCTTTGCCCCACGATGTTGCCAACCGTCAATTTCCAAATCAGTGAGTCACAATAGCCATACTTCATCATGAGCTCCTATCCCGTCCATGTCTGAGTTGGAAATTGCTTCTAAAAC
The DNA here is from genome assembly GCA_009767595.1 of Symbiodinium kawagutii. Lineage (NCBI taxonomy): Eukaryota > Dinophyceae > Suessiales > Symbiodiniaceae > Symbiodinium > Symbiodinium kawagutii. The sequence goes on from VSDK01011805.1 coordinate 482,603, forward strand.
TTATACACTTTGCAAGTGCCCAACTATAGCCAGTCACAGTAAACATATCACATCCGTAGTTGATATGGTCACTATTCACCAGTGTTAATAATTATATGAATATATCACTAGTAGAACGTAATTAACTATTAATAGTTGACTATAATTAATCAATTATATCCTACTCATGATATACTAACTAACTATATAATCCTACTATATAATGATATAATAACTAACTATAGTTAACAGTTTCATCCCATCTTCCTTGTTGAAAAAATACTGCTGCCGCAGCACCTGGGAAGCTCCACCACCGCGTGCCAGGGATGAGCTGGATAGTACCAATCGGTGTCCTGAGACGATGGAAGCACTGTGGCATGTACACCTGGCGTGTCTATATACAGTGGATATCTAGATGTAAAAAAGCTAAGACATCCTATATGTATATAGAATGTGTGTACATGTGCGGAATATTGCAAAACTATGCGAAAAATGAAGCACGTGTGTATAGTATCTTCTAAAGTCTGTGTATCAGGTACAGTATGCATCAAATCCATATACGTGGTTCACATCCTAAAGGTGGCAGCAGCATCGACCATCGTCGACCCCAAATAGCAATAATGTAAGGGAGAGTTCCCGAGTGACTCCCAAGAGTGCACTGGAAAATGCTCCCAATATCCGAAACGATGCATGGTGAGGTCTGATGAAGTCTGATCGGGGGTGTGGTGAGGTGCGATGAGAATTTTTGACTGGTATGATGAGGAATGAGAATGGATAGAAAGGATAAAAGGGAAAATGACAGCAACTAGTTTTCGCAGCCTGATCATGAGGCGGCATGTGAATAATATGCAAAAACATATGCACTAATCTTCATGGCACATTAGCAGATATGCTGAGGCATGGGGAAGTGTAATGAGGCATGACAGGAGGTGACGAGTTGCGACGAGGTGTGATGGTGAAAAAAAAATGACAATGCGTTTTGTGAAAGGATATGTTGGTGCAGTCATTTTTAGAACTCAATGAACAGAAAAAAATGCACATGATTTTGCAAGTGTGATAATAATGGAACCAGAGAGCTTTTACATGGAGGAGAAATGTCTTCGAGACAAATGGCTGGATCATGACTGAACAGCAGCTTTCTAGATGGCAAACAAAGAGCAATCAAACGGGAGACAAGGGGGAACCATGATGCAAATCATTCTGGAAACAACCTCCCTATTTGGGAGACAAGTGGGAGGCAATCGGGAGGCAAGCGGGAGACAGGATGATAATCATGTTGAAAACAGCTAGGTGGACCGGGATAGATCGTGTAGTGGGAGGAAACGTGAGACATGTGGGAAAATAGAGAGACCAAAGGAGAACTGGACACTTATCAGTGTGGAATCGAACCTCTTCCTCAGAAAGGGGCAAGGACCGCGCTAGCTATTGGTCTCTTGAAAAATCATGCCTAGAACCAGACCGCTGCAATGTAGGATGACCGGGAGACAAGTGAGAGACTGGATCCAGAGTACATTGGAACCTAACCAGTTCTTTTCTCAGAATTCAGAGTCGGCTGGAGTTGGCTGTTTCAAAAGATCATGTATCCTTGGGGCAACGATCATACTCCCATAAAGGGAGAACTAACGATGAATCAAAACTACTATACCCCCACTGTAACAAGAGCATGAGCAACAACAACCACAACCACAACCACTATCCCGATGTTTAGCTGGGTCATTCTAGATCTGTAGTTACGTTTGCATCTAATGGATCGGATGGTGGTCGCCATCCCAGCAACAATACTGTGCGGAATGACATTCCACTGTCGTCGCACATCTAGAAGCTGTGTCTTGTCTTCTTTAGCTTATATGGGGAATTGGGTAGATCTTATTGTTAATAGAACATGTTCAACTAAAATACGGATGGATTGAAGGTTGGTGGACAAATTCGGTGTTTCTCGATAAGCTTTCATAATGGAGGGCCCATATGGTTGAAAGTGCTCGGTTATTGATGTGTTGTTAAAAGGTAAGCTTAGATAGGACCATCCTTCAAGCAATCATCAATCAGCCTGTTCTTGCTGTTCCAATACCGTACAAGCAAATCTCCGGCCAGCATACTCCAAGTATGACAGACTATATAGGCAACCAAAGGATTTCGATGTTTCATAATGCTATCAGCCACAATTGAAAGCCCCATCAACTGCCGGTTGGATGTGATTAAGCCATGAATCATGACTTTCGCCGCTGGTGGGGTAAATGTGTGGCTCATGTTACGTGTTCATGGTTGATCGTCAAGGAGTGCCCATCAATGGCTAGTTAATGTTCATGTTGTGTGGTCAATGGTAAGTGGTTATTAGCAAATGTTCATGGTTATTGATGGTTTGTGGTTCTAGTTCAACTCACGGTTAACCATCATGACACATTGAGACCCACCATTGTCGATGCCTTGTGCAGTGTTTTGTTGCTCGCGACTCAACCCTCATTGGCTTGGCCGAGCGTCCAACAAAGCGCTGAGGATTCGGAAACCTCGAGGGCTCTGACCCTTAATGCTTGATGAGTAATTGATTGTGAATGGTTAGTGTTAATGGTTAATGGCAACGGTTAATAAATCATTAATTAACGGCTAATATTTTTTGTGGCTAATCAATGGTTAGTGGCTAATGGCCACTTACGGGTTGATGATAATTTCAAAAGGTTTTAATAATGAATAATGATTAATGGTGGTAAATTGCTATTTATTGGTCAGTGGTTCATGGCAAAATCTTTATATAATCACTTTTTGTTTGTCCTCCGGATTTCTCAATGATGATTGGTGGCTAATTCAATGGTGGTCAATGATTGATGTTTATTCATATGATGGATTCCATGAATTGTAATTAGCCTAAATCATCTGAATCACCACGTGAAGACTAGCCAAAATCACCATCATCAATAAATTGACATTGTCACTGTCACTATGTAGCAAACAAATATTCAAAACAATTAGTCACCTGTTTAGGATTTACCACATTTGAAAACCTACTCGTGATAAATGTTTCATACATATATATATATATATATATACGCGCATTGTATAGTGTATGATTAATCAAAATCATTACTGGCAAGTTGGTGAGTTTGATTCATTGTGTTTGGCTCGTGTTGTGATTGCAGCGTTGCCGTTGGCTATGTCTCTAACTGTATCCGCATGAAAAAAATTGCTGCCTGCGATAATGTCTGAAAGTAAGTACACACACACATGGGTCAAAGAAATGTGCACACCAATAATGATGTAGATACGCAGGTGACATAATGATATATATATATATATAAATATAAATATATATATATATACGTAAAAATAATTACTTTACTTCGAGTGATCCCCACCATGTCATGTCAACACCGCTTGTTGACTCCACTTTTGTCTGACATTCTCTCCGACATATCTTCTGACATTCTTTCTGACACATCTTCTGACATTCTCTCTGGCATACCTTTTGACATTCTTTCTGACATCCTTTCTGGCACATCTTCTGACGTTCTTTCTGACAACTTTCTAGTCGGACATTCTTTCTGGCAAATCTTTTGACATATCTTCTGACATTCTTTCTGACATGTCTTCTGACATATCTTCTGACATTCTTTCTGACATATCTTCTGCCAATCTCTCTGACATTCTCTCTGACATATCTTCTGACATTCTTTCTGACATTCTCTCTGACATATCTTCTGACATTCTCTCTGACATTCTTTCTGGCAAATCTTTTGACATTCTCTCTGACATATCTTCTGACATTCTTTCTGACATGTCTTCTGACATATCTTCTGACAATCTTTCCTGACATTCTTTCGGACATCTCTTCTGACATTCTGACATATCTTCTGACATTCTCTCTGACATTCTTTCTGACATCTCATCTGACATTCTTTCTGACATCTCTTCTGACATTCTTTCTGACATATCTTCTCTCTGACATTCTCCCTGGCATTCTTTCTGGCATATCTTTTGGCATTCTCTCTGACATATCTTCTGACATTCTCTCTGACATTCTTTCTGGCAAATCTTTTGACATTCTCTCTGACATATCTTCTGACATTCTTTCTGACATGTCTTCTGACATATCTTCTGACATTCTTTCTGACATCTATTCTGACATTATTTCTGCCATATCTTCTGGCATTCTTTCTGACATGTCTTCTGACAAATTTTTTGCCATTCTCTCTGACATTTCTTTTGACATTCTCTCTGACATTCTTTCTGACATATCTTCTGACATTCTCTCTGACATTCTTTCTGACATATCTTCTGACATTCTTTCTGACATATTCTGGCATGTCTTCTGACATATCTTCTGACATTCTCTCTGGCTTTCTCGCTGACATATCTTCTGACATTCTCTCTGACATTCTTTCTGCCATATCTTTTGACAATCTTTCTGTGATCTTTTCTCACATCTTTGAGGTCCGGCAGCCACCACTAGTCGCGCTTGGTCGTGGTTGAGGCCGGGCAGCCACCACTGGCCGCGGATGGTCGCGGTTGAGGTCCGGCAGCCACCACTAGTCGCGCTTGGTCGTGGTTGAGGCCGGGCAGCCACCACTGGCCGCGGATGGTCGCGGTTGAGGTCCGGCAGCCACCACTAGTCGCGCTTGGTCGTGGTTGAGGCCGGGCAGCCACCACTGGCCGCGGATGGTCGCGGTTGAGGTCCGGCAGCCACCACTAGTCGCGCTTGGTCGTGGTTGAGGCCGGGCAGCCACCACTGGCCGCGGATGGTCGCGGTTGAGGTCCGGCAGCCACCACTAGTCGCGCTTGGTCGTGGTTGAGGCCGGGCAGCCACCACTGGCCGCGGATGGTCGCGGTTGAGGTCCGGCAGCCACCACTAGTCGCGCTTGGTCGTGGTTGAGGTCCGGCGAGACAAGGAGAAGGAGGAGGAGGAGAAGCAGTCAGCTCTGATAAAATCTAACAACCCTCACCTGACAGGTGGGGAAAAAACACCAAAATTTGTCAATGGGAATGTACATGACCAGGTCATTATCAAAGGGGTTCAATATTAGTTCTGGCAAATGGACCAACACATGTAACATTACCAACCAAAGATCAACCACCAACGTTGACGTAAGAATCCGCTAATGTCAAACACTTACAAACAAAAGTAGAATGCGGCGTCCTAGACATTCCAAAGCCATGAAGGAACACACACAAACAGTTGTTTGTATCTTGGTGGCTTTTAGATCCCTCGCTAAAAGCCTAACTTTTAGTGGCTATATTGGTAAATCAATCATATCCCAAAAAGCCGAACCAAAGCTGAGGTAGTAGCTGTAATCCACCCGGGTATGTATTCACTGTCTTCACTCTTAGCAAGTCGATAGCTCACGAAGCTCACCCGCAGAAGCAAAGGCTTGGAAGCATGGCGCTGAGGTCAAAAAGTTCAGAACGCGAGCTGCTTCTGAATTACCTGACCTGGAGTCCCCAGACCTGATGTATTGCCAAGTGATGTATGTGTATATTTAAATATATATATATATATGTATGTATTTTTTATCATCATTATCATTATCAGTATCGGTGGTTTCCCATCCAAGAAAGATGATTCTTTTTTTGGATCTGATGCTTGCAGTATCCAGGAACCAATGGACAAACCGGTGACCAAATCCGAGGCTGAGGATCCAGCGCCGACGTGAGTTAGGAATATCACTCCTTAGAGATGATGATGCTGGGCGCCTCCATCTTCCAGCTGTCTCAAGCTAGGGAAACAACAACTTGTGGTTGGTGGTTAAACCACCCCGTCATGAAAAATATGCGCAAGTCAACCAACCAAGCATATATGAAAACATTTGGGAAAGTAAAATGTTGCAATCCACCAGCCAGACTAGCAAACTGATGCAAGCTGTGGATACAACTAGCAGCTACAGCTGCTCCCTGCTACAGGTAGCGATGCGGATTCACAACACTCCCGAGTCAAACGTCGCTACAGCCATGTGGTGAAGTATCGGTCAATGTCAGCTGGTTCAAACACTTCATAAAAACATCCCGCTTTTACATTACTTGATGAGTATTGTATATCAATTTCCTGATCAATGATGGTATTTTTCGCCAGAACAAAGCATACGACCCCGTGATACGTAACTCATTCACAGAGTGGCGTTTTGCATGGCTTCAACGGATTAGATACTTATGTTCATACCAACTGGCTTGAAACTTTCTATCTGCAGGTCATGTTAGACCGAAGCAAACCATGGCTTGATTGTTTTGTTCCCAACCATTGCAGCAGCTGGTGCTTGTGCCACCCTCTGAGTCCAGGGCATCAAAATGGCCCACCTGAGACCGGCCATGGCGCTTGCTTGGCAAAGAATCCAGGAGCAATCAACCATTAGGCCATCATGTGGATAGGGAATCAATCACCATCAGCTGGCAGTATTCACTACATGTGAATACATGTAGGTACGAATGTCTATGAATGTATAAATGTATGTGTATATGCGCCTTGGTGAATAGGAATGAATAGGGAACACTGAGGGGTCATAAACATGGGCGGTAAACCACTTAGAGTATCTTAGAGTCTTAGAGTAAGCAAATTTAGAACCGTCGCATGAACATCTTAAATACTGCGGATTTCGCACGCAGAGAATAGGGAGACTGTGCAAATAGAAATGTATTAACGCCGTTTGTGGCCAAACAATCAGCTGAATGTCTGCGCATGTGTGCTGTTTGGACTGTTCAAAGCCTTGGGAACGAGTCTTGGGGCAAGACGAAGCACACAAATCAGCCAAAACAGCGCGCTCATTGGTGTCAACAATAAGAACAGCCCGTCTGTTCCATGGATCAATAGGCATCAAAAAAGGGGCAATCAGTTTTCAATATCTTGATGAATTATCTACTCAGTTTGCAATCTTTTGGGCGTTCAAAAATCCGATTCTCTACTATTTGAACATGAATCTATGTCATTGTTCATTCAACAAGCCTCAAGTCATTCTACGTCAACACAGTTCACAACATCCCACTCAAACGAGGCTACAGCCAGTTCTGACTTGGTTTTGGTTCTTGCTACATTCTCATGGGATCTCATGACCAGCAAAACCATCAAGCGCAATAATCAATAGATATCAATAGCTATGGATTGTGGTTGAACATCCCAACATGGAGTATCGAAAATATTGACTGCATTCCTTAGATCTCTATCTACCTATCTGTCTATCTACCTATTGTATCTGTCTATCTATGTATCTAAAAAATGTATCGATATAATTCCATAGATAATTGACTGCATTCCTCAGATCTCTATCTATCTACCTACCTATCTATCTACCTTTCCATATATCTATACAAAATCTAAAACATGTATTTATAGAATTCCACAGATGAGCCAAACAATTCCAATCAACTACAGCAGCATGGCAGTGCCGCTGAAGCGCCCTGGAGGGGTCTGCAGGTAGAGATAGGTTGAAACCTTCGCCTGGTTCCTGGGCGGCAGCAATGACGATTCGGTGGATCAGTAGCAGTGGTCCAAGTCCATAGCCATCTGGCCACGTTTCATATTGATCATGTAGGGAGGGTTGAGGGTACCCCAGTGATGGATATATCTGTATATATAACATAAATCTGATTACAAACCAGCCAATCAAAACTATGGCAGTCGTGATTCCGCCTATCTCACTGATCTATTTGAGCTGTTCAATGCAAAGAATAGGTGGACCAGTGGACCCAAAGCACAGCTGAGCTGAGCGTCCAGCCGGATCTCTGGATAAACATGTGGGGAGATACGATGTGGCAGCACCTGCAGGATGACAGCTGCAAGCAAGCTTGAACGGACACAGTTTCGCAAGCTACAGCGGAACCATACTTCGTACTTGGATTCATCACCCTACCACTATGCATCACTGTGCTAACAAACAAAATGGACAACATCGCAAGCTGCACGTGTTAGGATGCTCAATTCGTCCTGGCCTGGTTGGGATCCCACTGCCAGCAGTTGTCCTGTTGAAGGATCACATTGTCACCAGTACTCACATGTTTTTCTCAAAACCGTTTCTGATTGTCATTGATTGCCCTGTAAAAAAATATTTGGATGCACAACATTGGAAAAGGAGTTCCTATTGTCTGGTGGTCTGTTGGGGGAGCACCGGCAAGGTCCTGGTCAAAGGCTGCAACGTTACCACGTTCTTCCAGATTGCCACCACCCACCTCAACAGAATCGTGAAGCTCCCAAGACTCCTGGCAGACTGGTTGTCCAAGCTGGAGGAGGCCCGCAACAAGCTGAAAAAAGATATTTCTGCCTCGCAGCTTTCCAGGGTTCTATCTTTCCATCCTAACATACCTGTCTTTTGACCTATTCTAGTCGCCACTAGATCTCTCAACGAACTGAATTATACACCTAGCTGTCTCCATGTTGTAATCACCATGATGATGACCATGTCTGCATGTAAATTTACATATCTCTGTCTCTCTCTCTCTCTCTTTTCTGATCTATTTGTCTACCTGAATACCCATCCACCTTGCGACCCAACTATCCATCCATCTATGTCTGTATCCACCTATTCACCCATCCGTCTATCTACCTGCAAAAGAAAATATGCAAAAAATATTTGTATGAATATATGTATAAATATAGGTATGTATAAATAGATAAATATACGTATGTATATATATATATAGGTATATAGATATATCAATATGCATTTTATTTCTCTTCTGGCCTGTCTCTCTATCTGTTGGTCTGCTGCGGTCGACCCTGTCTGTGCATATATCAATCAATTCATCCGATGATCCACGTATATATGTAAAACTGTGTGGGCATGTCTGTACACATCATGAACTGTAAAGATGAGCTATGTACTTGATTTTATTGACAATATACCGAAAGTGGTATACATACTGTACGTATATGTAAATGTATACACATGTATCAACAGACATGAATCAGTTGTTTCACTGTTCAAACATCGACAGTTCAGCAAATCAAAAGTGTGTATTTCATTCACCAGCAGTGCACAGCTGAGTGCATTATTTTCCTATATATGTAAAATGTACAAATGAATCAATCAATCAATAGGTAAGTAAATCAATGAATTAATAAATTAGTTACTTACTTAATTAATTAACACATACTAAATATGTAGATATATATATATATGTAAATAAAAAAATATATGTAAATAAAAATATAAATGTATATATGTACATATTGAAATATAAATATATAAATATATGTGTAAATAAATAAATATATATATATATATGTATTTATGTAAAACATAAATATATGTATATATTGAAATATAAATAAAAAATATATGTGTAAATATAAATTTATATAAATGTAAATAAAACAATATATAAATAAATATATATAAACATATATTTGTAAATATATATATATATATATTTATATTTATATATAAAGATATGTGTAAATATATATATATATATACACGTAAATAAATAAATATATATGTGTGAATATATATATATATATATATTTAAACATATATATATAGATACAGTATACATATAGACAGAAAGAGTTCACAAATATTGGTGGGTCATGATGATAGGTCCTTATCTCCACATCTTGCAGGGAACATGTTTGCCTCTGGCTTCCTCCAGAGGAAATGTATGTCCTCAGCAGGATCAAAGCGAATCTCAAAGGGATTGATCACATCCTTGGACGATTGCGGACGATGCAGCTGCACAGGCATTCAGAAATCACGAGAAGTCACTACTCAACATATCGCGAATGCAAGGAGAGAGTCCAAGGTTTCATTGCCTAACTGGAGTTACCTTCGAAACTGTTGATCATCTTCAGTAGCATCAAAGCTTGTGAGCTGGGTTGCTTGGAAGGTTTTACCATTAACACTCCTGGATGCTTTACTCATTCAACCTTCCGATTGCTTGGCTTCCCTTGGCTTCCCTTGGCTTCCTTCATCCATTGATTTTACCTTGGCCTCGGGCCCAACCGAAGGCAGCTGCTGCTTGCATGGGCGGACATTGCTCAGGCCAACCCGAACCCGGGCGCTGCGACTCAGGACGTTTCGCAGGCACCTGACGGGCACTGGTGGCTGATGACGACATTGATGCTACTTGCATCATATGAAGCGGTTAAATGATGCGGATAGATATAATAGATGGTATAGAATGGTATTGCCCACGGTACCCTACGGTACGATTACCTCTGTAACAGGCCCCTTGATGCTGTTATTGTGGATGATAGTTCTTGTAGGTGGTTCTTCCAGAATCCAAGATCAGCCAAAACACATACACTCAGGCACAGGAACCAATCACACAAGTTCGGATTGTGAGAAATCAAGTGATCGAACCGAATCAAAGCCGATAACCAGTTTTTGAAGATTGTGCAGGTGCATGACTCGCTATACACCGAGCGGCCAACAGCTGTTGTTTCTTCCTATCGCTCGTTTGGTCCTCCTCAAATCACGGCTACAAACTGACCGCGTTTCATGGCGGATTTCGGAGGCGCCAACGGAACCCCAGTCCCCGCCAAGATCTGCCAGGTGGTTTCCACAACCAGTTGTGCGGAAACCACCGTCCACAACAAAAAAACATAAAATTCGAGATGCACCACATATGTTTGGGCTATAATGTTGAAGCTGCCGTTCTCATTGTTGTTGTTGTTGTTGTTGTTGTTGTTGTTGTTGTTGTTGTTGTTGTTGTTGTACAAACACATTTGCCAGCTGCTATACTCGCCATATCGCTAACGCCATCCGGTTAATGGTTTGCAAGAACTCAGATCAACCCACCCAAAAGACGGCACGAACAGGGCACTGGGTGGGGCAAATCCGAATGGAAGCGAAAGTAGCGCATGCTGGCCCAGCGGACAACTTTGCCATTGGAACGAGCCTTGGGAGAGCGAAGAGTGGGGTAGGCTTGCAACGGCATAGGCTGCGGTTGAAAAACAATATCACAAATAATTATAAATGATATTAGATCTGATGTGTATGAACTATGTATACCTCAGAATGTGAAATTTATAACATATGTATATGCATCCGTAACCATATATTTGGGGCTACCCCATCAATAGACACTACCAAATGGATGCGCATGTCCACATTTTTAGGGTATCATTGGGTATCAAACATTGATTTTGGGAAACATTTTTTCCAAACAAAGCCACACAGAATGTAAGATTCTGAACAGATTCCGAGAACAATTGAACATGGGCTTGTTCATCAACAAAGGGATCTAGAGTATCCAAAAACAGTCTTTTCCCCTCTACATGCCTGCGCGCCTACTGATTAAGTGCATTGTCCTTTTGTGTTCATATCCAATGCAGGGCCTTCTCAAGTGGTGAAGAAAAATATAATCCTAATTCACACATTAACGTACTAAGTTGGCACTTCCTGGTTGAACCCCAAATCAGTAAGTTGCATGAACGTGACTCACGTTGTTCCACTTCCAACCAAGCTTCCCAACTGATCGGGAGAGGGGTGTGGCCTCTGGGATCACTGGCCTGTCGCAGCCGTCCACATGCCCCCGCCGCGAGACTCGCAGCGAACGCCGAAAACAGTGCGCAGGGCGGCGCAGGATGCGCCTGCAGCGAATCAAACCCACAGAATCAGAAGTTGAGGGGAAAACAACCAGGTAGGTACTGATGGTTTGAACTGATGGTTGATCAAGCAGGGAACAACCAATGGTAGGATAAATTATGCGAATATAACTATTTTGTCAGGATTACTAACAGTGGCAGAATGCACTGATGGTTCGTCATGATTACAAACAATAGTATCGATAGTAGGAAACAATAATGAATATACAGGAATGAATAACAGGGGTACAAGAGCCAAGGAGAATCAGGATATAGCAACTCATGGCAGGCACGGTCAACCCATAACTTTGACCAATACTCAATACTCAAATTCTCATTGGTTTTAGTCAACTGTTCTCATTGGTTCGTCGCACTCTAGACCTATGACACCAAGCTCAAACTAGTTTGTACCAGTGGGTAGCCTCATAAAAATTAATCAAGGTCGGCTCGATCGTGGAGGATCGTGGTGGTCGCAGTTCATGGTGGCAAGCCGAAACGGGATAATTCAACGGTACTCACAGCAAGACGAAACGTTCATTGCGGCTGGCACTGGTGAACGAACCGCATCTCACTGCTATGGTGAATCAGCTGTTCAACATCAAGCAAGATTAAGCATCAGCATCAACAATATATATATATATATATATACTTATCGTGAAGCATCAGCAACTTTCATAGACGATCCTGTTGATCACTCTGTCAAGCATGAACATGCAAGAACTGGCTCATAAGCATCTTCTCCACCTGTGGATGCCTTGCCCCTCTGTACCTGGCTGCTTGTCGCTGGCCGCGTGATGCTCAAGCGTGGTCCTCCGGGGCTGAGGATTGGGGAGGTAGCAGAGTTTCAGGACAGGGGAGCCCTATGTGTAACCCCATATTGAGCTACAGAATCACACAGGCTAATCCCTGTGGTTACAGATCTAAATCTTTAGCAATGCTAAACAAGTTCAATATGTCGAAGTTTCTTTATATCTGGCTAAAGCTTGACATTGCGTAAAGCTGAAATGCTTATAAGTCAGTTTTGGGAGCATTCCCCCGGTTTGTATCGCACAATGGCACGGAAGTATCAAGGTGTCATGTGGTTGTGATATTGATTTATTTCAGGGTAACAAAAGGTATTTGTCTATAAACATCTAAAACACACATTCTGTATCAGTGCAAATGTACACAAATGTTTTCATTGGCTTTTGCCCTGCGGGGAAATCATCAGGGGGCGAATAGGCAGGCAACGAACCTCAAAACCCAAGAGAGACTTTACACTTGTGGGAAAACCAATGATCGGGATGCAGCCTCCATTCGAGGAAATACGTAACGATGTTGCTAAGTTATGCATGTTTGACATTGTTTGACTTAGAACAAAAAAACTTGAGTGACGGATTTTCATGATTTTTACTAGATGATATCATGTCACGGCACAATTCATGTCTAGCTTTTTCCATCATTTCAGGTGACGGTGTAGTCTGTGTAGTGATGGCCTTACCTATCTTACCTGCGGGGAGCAAGGAACCTTCGGCAAGATTGCGCTTCGACATGGACATGCCAACCGCGTAAAATTGAACCATTTGTGACAAGGGAGCGACATCAAATTTCACACTCCAGATCAGGATAGGCTGGGCAAATGGATTGAAGTGGTTGATGCTCAAGAAGAGAAAATAACACCACAGCTGATGAGTAGCTGTTATGCCTGCACCAAGCCATGATTAATAGCGACTTATGACGATTAAAGTGGTCAACATCCATCATCATAGCTATCCACTGAAAAAAAGCAGGCCTAAACAAACTGCTGCTCACATTGTGTACGCGGCTCTCCGTGGCATCTTTCTCGACATCGGCACGTTGTGATGTAGGTGTTTCTCAAAATAGGGGCAGCCCAAAATCATCAACATTATATTTCAATCATTTCAAGCATTTTTACCAACCATTCTTTGGGTACCCCTATTTTGAGAAGCAAACATGACATGTAGTTGGCCCTGAGTCTCCTGGAAAACTTTGCCCAGGAACAGTTGCAGGGATCATGGCGCACCCCTGGTTCTGCGTCTCTTGAATCTAGCAAGAAAAACCTCCAAGATACTCCAAGAAAGTCATGCCCACAGTTCCTGATCTTTCTAAGCGCCTGCGGCGGCCCCACTCATTGACATCTCAACATCACATTTTGAGCTCGGCACAGACCTGGACATGAGCAGTTTTTGGGTGTAGAATTGGAAAACATTTGAAGGAAGTGACTTCTTGCATCGAGATCATTGATCATTCATGTTGAAGTGGCGTACTGATGCGTGCTTCACTTTGTGTCTCAATGATCTCATTCTGGCCGACTGGTCTTCCACTGTTACTGAGCAAGGTGACAGCGATCCGAACAAGTTTAGTCCCGCTTGGTGAAAGGCCGCCGTTGTCATCCAGTGTGTCCATTGTGGGCCGGAGAATGCTTGGATAGGTCCGAAGTGATTCAGCAGCAAATCATTGCCACACTGACACTCCACCAAGGTGGCAGCGAACTGAACAAATACACAGGCTGTCCAGCAACTCAGCAACTCCAGCAACCCAACAGCACTAAATGGTGGGCTTTCCCAGCAAAAAGTGGATCATTGAGTGCACTCTGGTACGAAGCCAATAGGATTTGCAACCACGGATTGTGCAATTTACCACTCTATGATAGTTTCCACTCTGATAGTTCCTGGGATTTGTGTGGTCTGTCACGATATGTTTCGTCGTCTGTCCATGTTGCCGGTTGCATGTCCAACGGCGTGTCACCACAACTCATGACCCAGCCACCTGATAACAGCTGTCCTTTTTGCAATGACCGCGTCGCAGCTGGAGATTGGGAGAGCTAGCAACACGACATTGACTCATCAATCAAGTATGGGTGTCGAACAGCCAAGACCTCGAGAGTCTAACATTCCAAAGCATATTCTCTTCTGTACGTTCAACACCCTTGGAAGATTCGGGACGATTTTACGACTGTGAACACTGGCACACTTGAAGCATGGTCTGCAAAGTTGACCTCTCTCAAGCTTGGCAACTTGTTGCATTTGGCTCGCGGTTAACACTGGAGACCGGAGACCTTCCAAAATTGGATTGTTTATGATGATCAACGCGATCTCTCTGGCATCTCATGCTTCACATGTCTTCTGACCCAGGCCATCCTGTGTCGAAGTATCCTGGTACAAACCAACTGCTTGTCCTTCCAAAATAATTTCCAGGTCCCGCTTGCAAACTGAAACACAGTCGATCATATTCGAGGTGGTCAACTTTGCTCTATACCACTGCAAGTTAGTGCTCTTGAATTCAACGACATTCCACTGACCCGGACTTCAGTGGCAGTGATGGTGTTGGCCTGTTCAAAATCCTGAAATTGAAATGTTTCCTACGCATATCATTCGCGAGATTGCTACTATGATAATATGCAAACCAAGCTGGACCAGTAAGAATGAAACTTTCGTGGTTGACCCCTCATCAGCTTTACTCGCCTACCTATTTTCCTCCTGAGACTAATTATACAGCCAACTTCTTTACTTGCCCAAACATTTCTTTCTGATTGACTGGTGCGTTACATGTGAGTTGGCTGCACTTTCTCGCACTTGCTGACTTGCGGACTTGCTATAGCCAACTGCTGTCCCTAGCCTTTTGAATTGCTGACCTAATGAGTTGGTGACCCGATGATGATAACGTCAAACACACGATCGTGTTTTGTGATCCGAGTACATAGATGCGAAGGTGACGGTTGATTGAGATGCTTGGCTATGGGAAAGATGGGAAAGCACACACACTCTCACAATTGTATCATTTTGTATTCAATTGATGGTTTTAATTCATTAGAGACACTTTGACAAAAACATCAAGTTTCTCCACGCAAGTTTACCTTCCTGCTTTGACACGTCTTTGACCGCGATGTATTATCATATATTTGCATGCAACAATTTGTACCTTAGAGATCCGCTTTTTGACAGGCCTTGTCAGTTTCTTGCAACGAATCAACTCAGTTGCTGCCATTTGCTCCGTCGTTACCTCTGTTTCCTGTGAGCAAGGCTCACTAGCTCCCACTATGAGGGAAGAGGGTTGCCTTCGCCCTAGCATCACACCATCAATTTTACATGGTGATACTGAACGGAATGCTCTTGATTCTATGAACATCTGTTGGCATATTCTTATCTCTTATTCATCTGGAGCTGCAGTCATCATGGCCATTGTCTGGCAAGTGCGCACTTAATCGCACACCTCAGCTGCATCGCAATTGCAAGACCAAATTTGCATTCATGATCAAATCAACGACGAAAGAAATCAAACAGCAACAGGATACAACAATCTGGATGCAAGCACCTGACTTTCATGGGTATGGTTGCCAAAATCTCAGTACAACTTGTACAGACAAGACTCTTCGTTGTTAGTATTGAAGTATTCACTGATATTGACTGATATTGATTTAAGGTTGGACAAGATTGGCAACCACACCAAAACATGGCGAATCCGCCATAGGTCCAGAACTTGAAACTCCATTAATGCAACAGAACTCCATGGGTCCAGTTATTGGCAAAGGCAGAAGTGTTTGGCAAAGAAGAACACTTGTTGATCATCGATTAATGATATCCAAAACCAAGGTTTGACCGGGGGCTGTTTCTGGAAAGGGATTGACCAAGATAGACCATGTTATACCATGTTGATGCTACTATAGGACACCTTGCTACTGTGCCTCCACCAAAAAGGACGGTCAACATCCTCTGGAACACGATGTTGTGCGTCGCCGGCTGTCGTTTGAGAGGTCAGAGAGAGCCGTGTGTGAATTGATGCCTGCAGTGCCAACCGGTTGCCGCAGCACGTTGATGACAAAGCAAAAGACCTGTTCGCCTACTGGTGTAAGAGAGGGCCCGGTTAGATTGGCACATACCCAATGTTGACTTGTTTTGACGACATGAGAAGAGACTTCAACACAATTCATAGACATTTAATAGTGACTAATAGCCACTATATTGATTGAGCACAATTAATTAACCACTACTAAGTATCCGTAGTTCTACTCTCAAAGACATTTCAACTCATAGCCGCAACATCAAGCATATGAATCAACCAACCATTTGGTAATACCAGGGAAAACAAAGCATCTTAAAGACCACCCACTGGTAGTTGTTTAATCACATTTTCTCCCCTATCTGTTGGTCAATGATTCTCAGGGGTTATCCCCTATCTGTCCGTCATTATGCCCTAGCTGTTGGTCAATAGTTATCCCCTATTTGTTGGTCATTCTATCAGTCATCACGTTTTTCTCAGCACCGGCCTCGGCACAAAAAATGGTGCACTAAATCGGCCTGGCAGATCTCACCTGGCGCAGCGACCCCGTTGTCGGCAACATGGTGTGATGGAAAAATGCACTAGTTCAGTATGGTCAATTCTGGGTCAAACATGTTGATTAGTGAAGGGTCTTCTGATATGATATGATGGTTCAATGATGGTAATTTGGTGGAATGATGACCAAATATGACGGACAATTGTTGATGGATGGTCGGTCAATTAATGGGAAATCATGCTTGAATGATGGTTAAGTGATTAAACAATGGTAAGTGATGGTTTCATTTTTGTTGATCATGGTTGGTTGACGCTAATGATGTCTTCCTGCTGTTTTATTCACGGTTCTATGATGGTCACTTGATGGTTCAAGGTTGCTTAATGTGCTTGATGGATCGTCACAATGATGTCATAATGATGTTTTAATAATGATTAATTGATGGCTTATCGACGGTCAAATAATGGTCAATTGCTGATGGATTGATTGTGGTTTAATTTGGGTGTTTGATGACCAAAATGATGGCTAGTGATGATGGCTAATTCATGCTCAACTCATGTTCAATTTCATGGTTTTATCATGGTACATTGATGGTTAAAATGATGGCTGACAAACGTTAACAAAGGTGTAATGATGGTTAGTTATGGCTGCATTAAGGTTACTTCATGATTGATTTAGATGTATATATATATAATATACATTTATAGTATACATGATTGATCATTAATGATTATTATATATGATAATATACATATTTAGAATTGATGGCAACAAATGTTTTAATGATGGTTCATTGTTGGTGAAATGCAAGGGCCCGATGGGAAAGCCATGCGGGCACCCTGGATATTACTAAGCAGCTGCAACTGGCTGCTAGTAGTTGGTTGTCCAGTAAACAGCCGTTCAACAAACACTAAACAGCTACGAAACAGCTAAAACTGGCTATTAGATAGCTAGTAGTTGGATGTCCAAAAATGGTGTATCAAGAAAATTTGCCAAGCGCATATTCATTTAGCGAGGTTCTTGGTAGAACAATGCGTTGCAGGCTATATCATGAAATATCACAGTTCTAGATCCGTCGATCTCTCACATCTGAAGATTGAGGCAGGGTTGGCCAATAGCAACCCTGGACTAGACTGTATAGTTGGTACACTCGGCGTCGTTGTTGGCTCCATGAATAATGTTAACTCCGGATTGACGAACTCCTGGTTGATTGATAGGGTGTATTCCAGGTATCCCCTAAAAGCCTGGATTTCCCATTGAAATGGTCTTAATTACCAATTCGCAACCATTCTTGTTGCTGCCTATCCATGAACGGATCATCAATCTGCTTCGGATTGCTGCAAGTGTGCGGCACTCGCCGATCAGTTGGGAATCAATCTCTGCTCCGGTTGCCGTTGGCCGCTGGCGACGTTTCGTGTCGCTAATGAAAAGACATCTGTATTGTTGCTTATCATGCATATCAACCGCTGTATTTTTGTGTATAGTGCTTGATAGTTGTTTTTATCAACCACTGTTGTTGCTTCGTACACCCTTACTATCAACCCTTTGCCATCCCTTTCAGCAGAGCTGAGCCAGCGGCATCTGCAAATTTCTCCACTTCTGCGAACTGCTGGTGGAAGGGCATCTCACCCAAACGCTGGAGCTCACTGTCATTCAAGTGAGCCACCTGCCAGAGCGCCCAGCCATCTTGAAAAATGAACCAACGCACGTACACATGGAGGTTCTTACTGTTTGAAACATCGCAAAACAAAAACATACTCCTTGGTTCACACGGCATCTGTTTAGGTCTGTGAGTGTTTTGATTAAAAAGTCAACCAGGATAACCAAGTTGCGGGTGGCTGAATCATGCGTGTACCAAGGGGGTCCAACATGAACCTGTACAAGGCCTCCAGTCATGAGGGAATCAAGTAGTGCATGTGGCTTGGACATAAAGACTTACTGTACTGGAAGAATCCTGAAAGGAACAGAAGTCCATAACTGCTACATGCAGCAGAATGTCATGAACATGTCTGTGACGAGTCACGTTTTACTTCTCTTTTGCAAAATCCCAGCCTTGAGAACACGACAAGAACAGCACGTGGCGCCTCTTACACGCACATTGCATCCCATACAAAGTGTCCCAAGTCAAACAACCACATGACACATGCTACCACCGTGCCTTGTCATGCAGCTTTCTATGGATTCGCTTTCTCATATAGCCTGTTCAGTGCCACACAAATGGCCACAACAGCTGGACTAAGAAGCCGCGGGACAGTGTAAAACAAAAATCTCAACCGCTCTGCTGCAAACCCGAGCAATTTAGCCAGTTTTCTTAATGGGGATGGTAGCGGATGTTGGAATTTGAAACCCAAAACATCCGAACACCCAAAACACTAGAAGCCTAAGGATCCAAAACCTTAAACCCTAACGAAAGAAAACCCTACCCCTAAATCACTGCGTAAAGCCAATGTTTTGCAACCCCGAATCAACGAATGGAACAATCATGCTGACCGAGCATGAGATTCTCAATAGCCCTGTTCTCATGTTGAAGTGTGGGTGAATGTGGGGGTTCGTCAAAACAAAGCCAATAAATCTCTAATTGGTGCTTGTCGATAGATGTAGCACCCCCAAACAACCAATCATTGGAATGCAACATGATACGATGTTGTTATTAGGGACATGTAACCCTACCAACAACAAGAATATCAGTGGATACC
This sequence comes from Symbiodinium kawagutii, assembly GCA_009767595.1. Classification (NCBI taxonomy): domain Eukaryota; class Dinophyceae; order Suessiales; family Symbiodiniaceae; genus Symbiodinium; species Symbiodinium kawagutii. Next base: position 502,047 of record VSDK01011805.1, read on the forward strand.
CAGCTACCATAGACTACCATCATATGGAGGTGAAAGTATGTACTAATATAACCCAATGCTTAGGACTCCTAATCAACTTGGTGGTAACCTAATGGTTGGTGTTCCAGCGGTCGGTGTTTACAAAACACAGCAGCGATGGGATATAAGAACAATTGTGTATAATCTAGCGAGATATTATTGGTTCAGACATGTCAAGACAGGGTAAAAGCTGATTGGTAAAGAATAAAATCTAAGTACAAGAAACTGTAGTGACTCCACCGCCAACCTGCGGGGGCCCCTCATTGTGATAGGAGCCCTGTCTAACACAAGTGTTGCAGCAATGGGAAAAGCATGTGTTGGGATGATCACTCAACCAACAGTAAAAGGTAGGTATCTATATAAATCAACAAGAACTAATCATGAAAAACAAAAATGTTGATAATAAGATAGGGTGACAAAAATCAAGCATCATCACATAATGATAAAAAGAAAAATACATATATCAAACATATTTGCGGGTATGGACATGTCGTGGAAGTGCGGAACTTTAATATTAATTAAAAACAGCATCAAATAACAATAGATACACAATTGCTATTTTTAAAAATCCCAAGCTCCAACAAGAATTGAGATTCCCATGATCATGAAGGAATCAACCCAACTGCCAGGCATGACAGGACTTGGAATGAGAGCAGGAAACCCTGTCATCAACAGGTGCAAGGCGGGGCCCCATCATATCGATGCATCATACAGTCCTGCAACTGGTCGGTGGCCCGAAGCGGTGGCCCGAAGCGGTGGCCCGAACCGGTGGCCCAGCGAGGAAGTTCTCTCAGACCAGTCGCTGTTCCTGCCGAACTCCAGAAACAGCTCTTGAGGAGTTGCTAAATTCGACGTGTCCTGAGTTGGTGGCCGGTAGAGAGCAGCCCCCAGGACCCGGCCCCAGCCCGCTCTACTTTAGGCTAGGGCAACTGGGCCAATTTTCCACAGCTTCTGAGGGGACATGGTCTGCTACTGATGCGGGCCTACCTTCATCTACATCACCTTCTGTGGAAGTGGCACCCCATCCTATGACATAACAATTGACGATTTTATTTACAAGAAAAGGGCTGGTGTGAACGCAAGAACAACGAGCGAAGCAGGTGTTGTTTTGGTCATTGCTGAAGTATGCAGGAGGGATGGAAAGAAAATGTTGATTTGTCACCAATAGATGGAGGCAGTGATCACACAACATTTGGGCTGTAATGTTGAACCAAATCGTTGCGAGCTCATCTAGCGTCTAGCAGCTACTCTAACAGTACGATAAGACCCAGAAATACTTGCATTCATGGTGGCATTTGCTATCGCTATAATTCCATGACCATGTCATCGACAGCACGGATAAGAATCTTTGAAAATCATATGGACTCAGCTTTTACTTAGACCTGAGCAAAGGTCTGCTTCAGACGTGTGAACTGTAAATCAGTGTCCTACGAAGTCAGAAGAATGAGGCTCGAAGCCCTTGAACCTGCATTATAACGTATGAAGTCTGTAGGAATTCCATTTGATCGATGTCAAAAGCTGAGTAGTGAGTGTTTTTGTTCTGGAAAAGAGTTTCAAACAAGCTGCGTTCTATATAAATGTCTTGGCTATCCTTGACTAAGCAATCCGCTTCTGCACGGCTTCCCTGCGCAAAGGATCTTTTCTTTGACAAGGTCTCACGTGAAGAGATTTAGGATTCAATTCTTATTGTTGTGGCTATCGATTTGACTATCGTTCCAAGATCCTGTACCCAAACACGTTGCAAACCCCCGCTGAGATACATGATGCATACCTAGAGCAACCAAATGTTACTTTTTTAGAAACAAAGGATTTCTCTACAAATTTCAGTAGCAAAACCAAGTAAAAGTAATATATGAGAAAAAAGGTCCATTGTGCTGTGCTATGGTATTTTTGCAAATCTGGTTTCCAGGAACTTCCGTTACAATTCCGGGAATTGCGGTCACACAATTTGGAACACAACACCAAAAAACCAGTGGGCATGGCTTCATGTGCAAGTATGTGATCACATTGTGCTGGAGATCCCTTGAGATCAAAAAAAAGGAACAAATCCCCAAAAAGGGAACATGTCCAAAAAATAAGGTGCTTTTTCCCTTTGTACCTAGAAATTGTGATATTTTTTGGAGTGACAAGGCACGGTGCGTATTCCAGCATATCACAATCGTTATTGTGTGTTTTCCTCTTACTGTATCCTTCGAGTAAAACTTAAGCCGGACTCTCGGGCGCACATGCAATAGTCAAAATGGATGATGCATGTATTCTTTCGAAATACTACTGCGCAGGGACCATGCGTCGGGGTTGTCAGGGAGCTTGGATGTGAGTTGGTGGAGATGCTGCAGGTATATTGACTCCAAGACTCAAGCAAAAGGGGCTGAGCGGCTGGGCTGTGTATACTCTCCCGAGCAATCGGCGGTTTACATGGCTTGGGGGCAAACCTTGACACCAGTAAGGGATCTTCTACAACTAGACCCATGAACTGATGTCTATATAATCAATCTCTTTCAAGGTGGGTGTCACCTCTCAGAAATAGAGAGACAGAACCCCCCAATAAATCATCATTGACACCATCATTGATGACCATGAATCCATCTGGGAAGCACCATCAGTCGATGTTTGTATCTGGGACTGCCAACATGGTCACCATGTCCCTAGGAGTCAAGCACCATTGTCCCTGTAGCACCATCACTTGAACTGACTCCATGGGACTGTCATAATGGTGGAAATCTTGTGAAGCCATCCTTGAACCAAGGCTCCGATGGCTGAGATGGAGGAGACTTTTGGCTTGGAATCAATGTGTCAAGCTCAAGGGTCCTGGGCCCAATGAGTGTCCAATGAAACCTCAGCAGGAGTCTCTACACAAAAAGAACAAATGCTTGTTTTTTAATCTTTGCAAGAATGAGTTCAGATTTCTTGCGAATGACTTATGATGTCTCCCGTAGAAGTAGATCAAGTTGATCAAGAACTCAGGGACCCAAAACACGTTGTTGATGATTGTTTTGCGCAGTGACATGGGCAATATTGAAATGACAAAATGTTGGCGCCATAGGGAGATCCGCCACCTTTCAGAAGACTGCAGCATCAACAACCCACAAGCAATGGTGAGAGCCTGCGGGGTATGCATTTAATCACCAACCGACTGATTACAATAATCCGATCCAATGGGAACAAGTCTAGAAGTGACAACAGCCACAATAGCAGCAACAGCAGCAAACGCACGAGCACATGCACAAGCAAAAGCACAAGCAAAAAGCAAAGGAAGCACAGCAGCAGCAGCAGCAGCAGCCGCAGCCGCAGGACGAGCGAGC
>VSDK01011805.1:509240-526966 GCA_009767595.1 Symbiodinium kawagutii
CTGGCTGGCTGGCTGTCTGTCTGGCTGGCTGGCTGGCTGGATGAATGGATGGATGGATGGATGGATGGATGGATCAATATGACATGACGTGACATGACACGACACGACATGACATGACTGACATGATAACATGATTATCACATTCATATCAACTGCTGTAGCACACTGGTAAAATATATATATATATATAAACATGACATCCTATAACAACAACAGTGAATATCAATGCTTCCTGGATTCTCCAGCATAGTTACAAAATATTGCTGGACCAACGCGCAAAGTCAAGAATCACCTTGGAAACAGGAAGGATAGATTCTCTGATGGGCCAAACAGAAACTACTACCACCTGTTACAGAACAGAAATGGGCGGTTGACGGTTCATAGATGTAATTCGATGCAATTTGCGGGTCTTATTTGGCAAGATTATGATTCAGTATCTACCATAGTCAGACCTGGGTTTTCTGACCATCTTTTCCTGGTACGGAAACACGGCACGGGAGGGTTGGCAACGAATGATTGATGGACCTGCTCCCTGCAAATCCCGACAAAGGCCTCTTTGGCGTTGGCCTTTTGTGCCTGTAGCGTGGTTTGAAATTTTCCACGTACCACTTGTGCTACGGACCTATTGCCACTGCCAGTGGAACATTGTCCAAGCCCTGTAGAAGTTATTTTGCTGCGACTGTGACCAAACTCGGGGTGCTTCCTCATAAATTTCACCCAAAAGAGGAAGGGAAAACACAGCGATGACTAAGTTGAAGTCACAGTGACAAACAAAGATTGTCTGGGCCAACAAAGTGTTGATACATGTCCAAAGCGCATGCACGGTTCATGTCCAAGCAAGTCGGGGCCACCACGCCGGTTGATAAGGCAGGCATGCCCAAGGTATCCACTTGGCACGGCTCCTGCTGCGGATCTCGGGTGGTAGTCACAGGACCGCCATGACTTTGAAGAGCCCAAATAAAAAACAAGAAATGTGGACGCTGATAACAAAGCTTGGAAGCGGAGAATCATGAATCTACAAATCCCAAAGGTCCAGGCTCCTGGGGTGTATCAAGAGCATTCAGTAATGGCATTCCCATAATGTTTTGTGACATTACAGTGGTCCATATAAAACACAAAGGAAGAGAACTGCAAAATTCCAACTGCTACGAACTAAAACATGCGATGAAAACTGCTCATCTGGAGAATCTTTCGGGACGAGAAAACTGACACTGCAGATGTTGTACCCCACAGAGTGGCAGGGCGACTTTGATCAGCTCATGTGTCGCAGCGGTGAGTTCATGTCAAAGAAGTCCACAGTTGACCACAGCAGTTCTGAACCTACCAATTGTGAGAACAGTAAACCATCATGACTCATCTACCATAGTGCCATAGCGGTATGTGTAAAGAAAAAACGTAGCTAAAAATAAACTAAGATCACGAAAACACCACGTTGACTATGAAATACAAATCGCTGAAAAAACAAACAAAAAAGAAAATTGAATCTTGAAAGTGCAACAAATATATTTAATTTCATTTTTCTTTTTTTTTATATAAAGCAAGATAAAGCAAGTAACTGCCCACCTTCTGAGACTGCTCCCACGCACCAAACCTGGTTTGTAGGGAATCTATCAAAGATGCCACAAGGGAGGGTCCAACCTTAGCCCCGAACCATCCATCAACCAATACACATTAGCCATGATTACCGGATTCACCAGTGTTGACCAGAAAGCAGCATGAACCATTATAAATCTCAGGACCCTAATTCATGATGATTGATCATTGTCAATCCCCAGTGGCCATTGTTCACCATAATTCATTAATCATTGTCAATCGTCAATGTCGTTGATCATCATTCATCTCTGTTGAATTTACATAAACAAAAACATGGCAATTACGAATCATTATCTAACCAAGGCATCAACCACTAAGCAACCATGGGGGAAGACAATGCCAAATTTCTCCTCGCTGCTTTTGTCGTTCAAAGAACTCCAGGCTTCGAAGTCGTCGTCACTCTCCGCTTCGTCCAACGCAACACCTGCAGTGCCGTTGCGCGAGCGCAGGGTGCAGTTGCAGAGCGTCTTTTTGCGTGGTGTACAATGGTGTACCGAAGATTCTCTGTGTAAATGGTGAGATAGGCTGTTAGGGATAACAGGTAGTACAAAACATAAATGGTAATATCTCAAATGTACCAAAGATACACTGTACAGTAGATTTGAAGGCATGTGATTCTCTGCATACTGTGAAGCACCTTGCATACTGCATGATGTCATTTCCTACGATATAGAAGGAATCTCTTGTGCACAACGGCATAAAGGCTTCACTTGCAGTCATTCCAAGTGTTCCACATCACAATGCTATATGATGGCGACGGTGCACCATCAACTCTTGGTGTTCCCTTTTTGGAACTTAAATCAACTACCAAAAATTCATGATACCTACCCTATATGATGCCTGCCCAACTACCATACACAACTACCATGATCCATTCATCCACAATTGTGACTGTTTTGTCTCCCTTCAAAATTACCAGAGGCGCAAATGCTCCACGTGCTTGGCCCCTTCCATCAAGGTCTTCACCCAGGGACCTCCAGGTTCACCAAGGTTCTCACAGTGCTGAGCTGCCGATATCCTCAGGATGCCGTGATCCATCCATGATCAGGATGTCATGATCCATCCACTTCCTCCAAACTATTCATGATCCAACATGGCCTCCAGCGAGCTGTTTTTGATGGTTAATGTAGTGTTTCGTGATGGTCAATCATTCCTTCAATCACCCTAACAAAGCAGAATTCCAGAATCCAACTTGTTCACAACTACAGCGTTCTAGACTTGGATAGCCAATATCACTTGCAACGGCAGGATCCATTCATACAAACAGAAACGCTCACGTGGATTGTCGAAAGTAGATGGCCGGCAAAACAGCATCAGCTCTACACGTCAAAGCCGTGGCACATCTTTCGGATTCGCTATGTTTGCAAACTCCACATATAGTACTCCCCGTTCATAAAAGGTACAAACTACCAACCATACAAGAAGGACCAACAAAAACAGAGGAAAGCATGTGCTTTTCTGTCCGCATCTATGTTATGAGCAATGATGACGTTTTGAGTCTGCATGTTTTTGCAATGCCTAAGCAATTAGTGGGATTCCAGCTAATCCGGAATTTGGTGACAATGAATAGTTCCTGTTCATCCATTGTATAATGTCAATCCCCGAAGTTTATGATTTCCCAATCCCTCACATTTCTCGGTTACCTGTCCAATACTTGTGTGGCGGTCACACCTGCATCCCCTGTCTTACACCCACTGAGACATGACAATATGTGACGGGTGATACACCCAGAATCACCCGGATGTGAGTTGCTCATGGTAGCGGAAAATGTTGCGATGCAAGGTACGCTATGCTAGATTTCCCGAAATCGCGAAAATAATACGTCCACCGGAAAAAAATACATATACATGTGATTTGCATTGATTTGCGATTGTTGTGGTCAAACGCTCCTTTACACACTATACACGACACTAATGTGATAGGAAAAATCTCACATTTACATTATATAGTGGGTTGTATCCAATGTTTACATAACATTAGTTATACAATCTTTACACCATTAGCTATACATTTGCATACAGAACATTAGTATAGATAAGATTAGCTATACATGCACAACATTGACAACACCAACCCTCCGGTCACGGCGAGTATCGTGACCCGCCCGGGGCTCCATGACGAGTATGTGGAACTCCTTGGCTAAGCAAAGCTACAATAGAAAGGAGGCATCTCGTCTGAAAGCAAGCTTTGTGTGCCATGTACTTTTTTTAGTTTCTGTTTTTGTTGTGTAACAGACCTGAATGAAACAAATGATAAAAACAAGGGGAAAAGCAAATAAAAGTGATGAAAAAACAATATATGGTAAAAACAAATGAATGCTCTAAAAAAGACAATGACTAAACAAATAAACAAAAAATGATAACAACCCAGCTCACTGAGATCAACCAGCTCCGAGTCTCACGTGCGAGTTGTGGAACGGTGAAACATCGTGAAACTACCAACCACAGTTGGTAATTACTGATCACATCTGCTACACCTGGGATAGCTGGTCCGTTATGTCAACATGTTTCAGTCAGCATGGCCAGTCTGAGCCATTGCCAACCCTTGCAAAATTCGTCACACACCATGGAATGGTTGAGCAACGTTACTAGGCTATACCAATTTGATCCAATTTGAATACTAGTCTATCTCACTATTCTACTCAGCCGTCCCGGTGGCGATCAGCAACAATAGCTATCAACATGGTTGGTAAACAACCGGAGATGGATTTTTGTCTGTCTATGTATGTTCACCCGACCACAACCATGGATATTCATTCAAATACAAGCTGTGGGGAATCATGATGACACGTGGAGAAACAACCATGGACCATGACAATATCTTACACACGCTTGTTGCAAACATAATTCTTAATGTTTTGGAAAAGGGATTAACAATGACGCTGACAGAATTGGAGGTGCAGTACATCTTTCAGTAATCATGTATTTATACATGAGCACACACACAGAATGTGTTGATATCTTTGGACAACAGAAGCAAAATTATGGGGAATTATGTACATAGTGAAGCATCAGAAACAACCTGGAAACGCTGTGAATTGATCAACTTTACATGTTTGCTCAAGGTGTGACCAGTTTGTGTGGATGTTTGTGTACATATTCCTTCTATGGTCTGTCGAAGCAAATACTTTCCCTTCTCCCGTTGATCTCAGATTCGTCTCATCATCGCCAATAAAGAAGTGCGTGGTCAAACCTCCGCTCAGCGTGGCCAGCTTTCAAGGTGACGCAAACATTGCAGCTCCAACCCACTGATAGAAGCTGATTGAAGCATGTTGTGGCAGTGCAACATAGCAACTGGATGGACCAGCTTGGATCTACTGAGTCTGTTCCTAGTCATTCTGCCACGCTCAGGAGCTCGTGATGCCAATCACTTGTCACCCTCATGGGGCGCAAAGCGACCAACATGTCACTGTCGCAACTGCCAAGCAGCTGGGTCTTGGTTACCGCCCTGGTGACTTCCACATGTTTTCCCGTGGCATGGTGACTGGAAAGCGCAAGTTTTGTGGCTGTTCCTGGCTGGCTGTCCCTGGCTATCCCTGACTATCCCTGGCTATCCCTGGCTGTCCCCGGCTGTCCCTGAGTCCCCCATCAGTCCGTCCATAGTCCCTTTAACACGAACCCTGGCACCACCCCCGCTCTGTGCTCCCTACTTCGTTGAGCGGTCACTGTAGTTACCACGCTGCCATGGTCACCAACTTCTTCGAGATCACACCTGGTTGCGGATCAAGAAAGTGTGGATGTGGATTCATACCAGAAGATGCTTGCTGCTTGTCTGTTCTATTTTTGCGCATGAGTTTTATCGGACTTGTTTTCTGGGTTGGTTAGCTGTTTGTCTGATCGGTTGGTGGATTGGTTGAGAGGTTGGCGGGTGAACAAAAGGCCCTATTCCAGCCCAACAAGGGGTCCGCCAGCTGTGGACATCAAAACATATCAACTTTCTATCATAGAATCTGATCATCAACCAACCTTTTCGAGGGAGGCTATCTGCAAGGATCACCTCCAACGGGTTTTTTGTTTCAATGCGTACCTACAATGAGTTCGATACCCTTAACCTGCTAGTGCATCACAAATAGGGCATGATCTCAAAATAAATTTCGTCGGAGAAACAGGTGTGTTGTATCCATAAATTGGGCACAAAAGCAAGACAATCACGATTTCATCCATCCACTCTTGTAAACTGAGGCAAACCCACGAGCTGTAGAGACAAAACACCAGAGTGGCTCTGCAAATCAAGGGACGGGATCCCTGTGCTCCGTGACGAGTGTATAGAACTCCTGAGCAAAACAGTGGCAAGGACGGCTACTCGGATCGCAGGGTGGGATCTAGCGAGCCCAGAAAAGGTAGCAGCATCTTCCCAGAAGGACCGGTCTGCCTGGCTTACTTACAACTTACATTCCAATTCGAAAGGATTTATGATAAACCCAATGAACCGTTTCTTTGCAAAATGTATGAACCCCGTTTATTGGGTTATTATAAACGTGTCTTGGCAAATGCAAAAAAGAAACCAATTCCGCTGGTGGATCACTCTTGAGCTACTTGAGCATCAAGGCCTTCACAGACCAAAACTGGTGGAAGTTGCTCGCCTGTCAGCAGGGAAACCATCCAGCCTCACGCCCCCTCGTGCTGACCAAGTTCACCCAAAATCTTGCCAGTTGGGAGGATGAAAGATGAGCCAGTCTGCTTGTGAGACAAACATTTGCTTACATTTTTAATGATCTGGTGATGCCCACGGTCAGACTATCAAAGCAGTCAAGCGGATCTCTATGATCCCAGTGTCGTATCATCGTCGCCAATGAAGAAGTGTGTAGCAGACAAGCCTCCAGAAAGATGGCAAAGGGCTTCAAAATGACCAGGCTGAACTCAGTGTTGACCCGCCGCCATTGGTTAACTTTTGTGTGAATCTTGAGATGGGGCCCACGTGAAGTGAAAGTGGATCTTACAGTTTTGAGGCAACAAATACAGTATGATTCATCTTACTCGAGGGTAGCATCCACCAAAGAATTGTTCCGTCTCGTCGAAAGCAAACGTCCCCTTGAGCAATCATCATGATCATCATGTCACATGGATGCGGTTGTCAAAACCTAACAGTCACCCTAACCCCTTCTGCGCGTTTGTTGGGAAGTTCGGAACTAAACAGGTGATTAATCGTTGATAGTAATTAACCCACCGTTTTTTCGGTCCCCTATTTTGAGAAACCACCATTAAATATTTTTGCTATTGATACTGCATGCCCTGACAAATCCCCATATCCCTGGTTGGTTGATTTTCCCAATTAATCTTCAAAACCTGATCCACTCAAGCCTATCCACTCACCAATCACCTGTCAATGTTTGAGCCACGTCAACAAAACTTCTGATTCTCCACATCCTCCACCACCTAGATCGAACTGGTCAACCCCTGAAACTCATAATGGACAATAAACAACAAAACAAACACGCAAGCTACAGGTTTCTGACCGCACTCATTTCTGACTAAATATGCTACATTCAACATCAAAAACCGGTGACCTGGAGATGTTCCAAACAGATCTGTCTGGTCTTCATTTTTGAACTGTGCACATATAGATATGTGTCGATGCATGTAATATAAACATACGTACAAGCATACCCACACACACAAACACACACACACAAACAAAGAAACAAACAAACAAACGTGCGCTCAACTTGCATAAATATAATCTATGGATATCTATGGATGTCTATGGATCTATCCATCCTTAACCGGGCTACAGAACCAAGGTGTCGATACGGAATCGTCAACGGGTACCCTTATTGTGTCCTGGCGAATGCAGGGAGATGTTGACCTGTCTGGTATACAACGAGTGCCAACACGGATTGCATTATGAGCCCTGCCCACGAAATCTCAACTAAATGATCAGTAGTAGGATAAGAAGTAAGTTCTATCGTCACTTCCCACCGTTGTATGATGTTTTACACTATATTGTTGTGGTGTTGTTGAGTCTCAATGTGTATAAGTACATGTGTATTTATTATAAGTACATTTGTGTACGATTCATATGTGTATAGTTGGGCATCAATGAGTCAATGAGTGTAAGTACATGTGTATATTAACTGAATATGATATTAGCTAAACTGGTTGGTGGTTTTAACCCCTTTGAAACATATTAGTCAACCAGCCATTTGTTAATTAATAATCACAAAGGATAATAAAACATGTTTCAAACCAGGTACCAACCAGTTTGTGATTCTAAGTTTTGACATGTCTTTCAAGCGGCCTTCGTCATGGACACGTTGGTCGCCCAACTCCAGCTCTATGTTGACAGTACCTGCTGAGAAGATCTGAGTTGGTGATGGTGCTGCCAAGATATGCTGAGTAGGCGCCAACAATATTAAACGAAAAGCAACAAACTGGTTATAGTTCAACAATATCCAACAACTTAACAAACTACGTTTAAGATATCCAACAGTTAAGTTGCAAATGCTGAAACACCCAACAAACTGCAACTTAACACTGAAACAATTACTCAAGTACCCCCATGTTGTGGTTTGCAACGCACGCATGTCGAACAGGATTGGGCTGCCAATGCAAAAGTCACAACAGGAGCGTGCCCCCACTCTGTTAAAACAATGCTGCTACAATGATTGGACCACTGTAACCCCCCAATATCTTCCTTGTTCAACCTCCTGCAAACTAAGGTGGACCCCGCATGCATCGACTTCTAGAGACGGTCAGTTTTCAATAGGAGACCGTTGAATCCGTGAGAGTTCTTGGCTATCAGAAAGTTGGCATCAACAACAGCCTCCATACCCTTAGGCCTTTCACATACCTCATAACCCTAACAAATCTTCCATCCCTAGGCCCTACATCCCTGACCACCAGTGGCGCATTGCCCCGCTGCTTCGGCACGATCCATCCAGCAAGCAGGGTCATAGCACCTGTGGCTCTGCAGAAGCTCTTGAAAGGCCTGGCTGGGAAGATGTCTGGAGGTCAGCTTCGCCCGGTATGCTGGTGATGGCAGGAAACCACGGGGGATGGCCACCCGGAAATATGCTGGCGAGTGGTTACCCTCAAAGTTATACGGCACTCGGATTCACAGAGCGCCGTTCAATCCAGTGGTTGGCAGCACTCTGCATTTTGGAACCTTGAGAAATGCCCTAGAAAACTTCAGGCAACGACTTCATGCAAAAGAATGTGTCAATATTCCTTTTCTGTAGTCAAAATCAAACCATGACCACCTGAAATTGAAACAAGTCACAACCTGTCGACTGAGCCGGCTGTTGACGAGTTGTAGTGGCACGGGAATCATGAAATCAAGCCGCAAAGCTTGCATTTTTATACATGGGGTTGAAGGTGGGTGGCATCGGACAACCATGGGCCGTCAGATCAGGGCAGTTTACCGACGTTCACCGGTCCTGCTCAAAGGTTGTTGGACCCAGCAACTCCTGCGCAAGCATTTTTGGAGATGCCAAATGAAAAAGAAATGGGTCATGATTTAGGGAATTGACATCGGTGGAATCTGGGTGGAACATTGACACTGACATTCAGGTGTTAAATTCTGATGGAACGATCATTGGATCATGTGTGATTGATGTCAACAAATATCTGCATGGTTGATATTGACCCCTCTACCTGCAAGAGACCAAGATCAGAGTGCAAAGTTCATCTCTAAAAACCTGGCAGAAAGGACTTGAAAACAGCTTGCGTGCAAGAGAAATATGCACCGTGATCTGTGCTCAGTAGCAGCTAGCAATCATCGGTGCTGCTTGGAGAAATCAAATGTGTCATGAGTTTGCGCCAAATAACTTGCGTCCATGCTGGCTACAGAGATTCTCTGGTTGTGCCTCCACATTCTCCGACAATAGTGAACTGAGTGAACCCTGACTACTAATCACCGTTCACTAATCACCATCAACCAGTAATCAGTGATCAAATTCACCATTCACTGGTAGTCAGGATTCACTAATCAACGTTCACTAGTCAACGTTCATAATCAAGCAGCAGTAATCCTCACCCTCCAACGACTCTGCAGCTGCTGGGCAACCAGCCGCAGGATCTGCGCTGGTCCTCCTCTTCTTCGCGAGGTAACCACAACCAGGTACCTCTAAAGCTCAAGGACGCATCGCATGGCTGCCATCGCATGCCTACGCTGAGCCAAGCGACAAAAAGAGTCCCTTTGCAATCTGAAGTTGAAAGCCCTGATGAAGGGTACATCCTTTAAAGTATATCTCAAAGAAGGATATCTCAAGTCAGCAATTCTTTGGGTACAAAGTCTTCAATTTGATATACTTCAGCATATTCCATTACGGAAAGCCCCAAAGTGATTTGATAAGTTAGAATCGCCAGTGGGTCCTCGTGGCGCAGCAGCCCACTCCACAGCGTGCTAACGAACCCAATTTGTGCTTAGAACCATAGAACCATCGCTTCTGGGCGACAAAAAATAACACAACCAGTGCCAAATTTCATAACCTAGGGTGGAAAAAAATAAAAAAAATTATTACTGAATACAGTGCGCGAAATGATCCTTTGATTGCTACCGCATGACAAGTAGAGTCAGATAGCAATATGGTGAATGTATAATCATATATTTTGATAAGTGTTGCTATAAATTACAAAAACAATTGTTTTGATAATTAATCACTGAATATCGACACTGGGATGTATGTTGGTAAGTGGTACTGTGTACTATGCACTGGTGCACGATTGGCAAGATGTATAAAAGTTATGTTGGTAAGCAGTATATCTGTCTATCTATACTCTTTGTCTATGTTTGCGTCACATCCATGGAATGCCACTGTGACATCATTCACTAAAGATATAACAATGGTAATAGTAATAGTACAATTTATTTATGACAATCCAAGTTCAAAATCGAAACCATCGATGAAGACCCCAAAACAAGTTTCATTTTTCAAACCAAACCAAAAATGAATCAAGCAAAAAAAGAAAACAGTAAACTTCAAAAAACAACTTGAAAAATAAAGATAAACAAAACAGCGTGCTTAGCATATCACAAATCACAAAACAAAACTTTAAAACACAAATCCAAAGCAAAAAAGGTAAATTAAAAAAACAAACAACCAAAAAGAACATATAAAAATTCAAGAAAAACATTTCAACAAAAATGAAAAACAAAAAATACTTTCAACAACCATATATCAACAAATTCAAAGAAACAATCAACACAAACAAAATTCAAAAAAACAAAATTACACAAAACAAATTCAAAAAACACAATTCATCACAAAAAAACAAAATAAAAACTCAAAGAAAATTCAAAAACAAAAACTTCCACAAAAAATGTCCAAACAAAAAAAACCAAACACAAAAATAAAATTCCAAAACAAAAATAAAATTCCAAAAAGAAATAAAATTCTCCAAAAAAAAAAATCCAGAAAAAAATAAAACCCCAAAAAACAATTATAATTCCCAAAATGAGTTATAGTTCCCAAAAAAAAAGTTTCTATAAGAAAATTGCTCAAAACTATCGGTATTGATTATTGGTTTGCCAGACCCAAACCATAAAAAAAACTCCAAAACAGGGTCAAAATTTGCTTTTTTTTGACTACAAATATTCTATGTTTTTCTGGCTTGGGTCTGGCAGACCAGTAATCAGTACCGATAGTTTTGAGCAATTTTCTTATAGAAACTTTTTTTTTGGGAACTATAACTCATTTTGGGAATTATAATTGTTTTTTGGGATTTTATTTTTTTTCTGGATTTTTTTTTTTGAGAATTTTATTTCTTTTTGGAATTTTATTTTTGTTTTGGAATTTTATTTTTGTGTTTGGAATTTTATTTTTGTGTTTGGTTTTTTTTGTTTGGACATTTTTTGTGGAAGTTTTTGTTTTTGAATTTTCTTTGAGTTTTTATTTTGTTTTTTTGTGATGAGTTGTGTTTTTTGAATTTGTTTTGTGTAATTTTGTTTTATCAAAAATTTTCTATCTGTCTATCTATACTCTTTGTCTATCTGTCTATCTATTTACCGATTCCTATACCGATCCATCTATTTATTATCTATCTATCGAACTAGTTATCTCAAAGCAACGCTGCAGCTGCCACCAGTAGTGCGATTTGGCAGCCGGGTACTGCTAGCCCGCATAAAGGGACGCGTGCTGCATTTGATCATGGTGCCCGAGAAAAATCAGCAGAATGAGAGCAGTGCGGACCGCTGGGCACGAAGAGTGGACATAGGGACAGAGAGAAAGAGAGAGATAGAGACAAAGACAACGACAAAGACAAACAAACAAGATAGGTTTGCTCCAAACCCATTTCATGCTTGTGATGGCAGGCCTTTGAATTGGATGTCATTGGAGGATTATAGGATTGATTGATCATATAGTCTTAACAGAGAGGTTGCTTTTGCGCTTGATATTGTCCAGCAATTATTCCAAGAATTTGTACAATGACTATGACAAAGACCAGAGGACCCGGTTATTATTTGTTTACTTGTTCTTTGTTTGTACCAGATTACATTATGTATAACTATCTGTATGGGAAATAATCGAATGCTTCAGTCAACTCTGTTCTAGATTTGACAGCAGGGTCACCAATTGTTTTACAAGTAATATGTGCATCCAGGCAACTTATAATTCTTTTTTCTTATATTCTACCCCCTAAAAACCATGGGTTATGAAATTTAGCAACAACCAGAGAATAGATGAGAATAGGATTTGGAAGGACATCAACAGCGATCAACAGCTGACCAATCAACAGCTGATCGTTTTCATGTCTGCTGAGAATTCAACGATCCAAGAAGCAACATATAAATTACATCAAGGAGCGTACCTTACCCTGGACCCGTCACACGACTCAGATCTGTCTTTGCGTGCCCTGCTTGGAGGCTGTTGAGTGGAGAAGCAGCGGCTTCTTCTCCCATCATTGGTGCTTGTCATTGGAAGATGTACATAAAATGTATTACAGTAGCCAGGACTTACTCATTGCGCCATGGAAAAATGATCATGCTGTATGAGGAAACCCACCCAAGTATTAGTTGGGCTAGAACATGGTTCGGTGGTTTCTCAAAATCATCCAGTTTATTAAGCATTTATAGTAAGAAACCATCCATCTTTATGGGTCTCCTTTCTTCAGAAACCCTGGAGGCTTCTCACACCTTGCCCGGGGCCCCACCTCTGCTGGGGTGCCGTGGAGGTGCTATGGGAGAGCGGCCCGGCGGCTTGGCATGCTGCAGCAAATGGCTCCATTCCACTACAAGAGTGGTGGAAACCAAAGGTAGCCAAACCCATCAGTTTATCTTTGGATCAAACTGAACCAAACCCATCAGTTTATCATTCCTTCAAACTAGACTTGCCCTAGTGATTGATGCTTCGAGATGTTTTGAGTTGTGAACATTCATGGATAGTTTGGACATGTTATGACCATTGGAATATCTGGCGGCTTATAAACTTGGCATAGGCTTCAACTGTATTGGCGTTTCTTAGCAAATCATAATCTAAAACTACTAATTGCATCTGGCCTGTTTTCTCAGCAAACTGCCGGAGTAAGAGACGATGGCCCGACTTTGGGGCACCAGTTCATGGAAGAATCCTTCACCACTTGGTGAGTTCATGCCATGATTGTAAGGGTGAAGGACTTGTTCCATCAGCTGAGGATATGTACACAAGTGTACACACATATGTGCGCACACACGGATATCATAGTGAAATGAAAGCTGCAATTACAACCGACTCAAGAAATACACAAGCACAAGCAAAACCAATAAAAAAAATCATGTTGCTCAAAATGGCGATATCCCCAAAATCATCCGGTTTATCAACCATTCATAGTAAGAAACCATCCATAACTTTGGGATCTTTGGGGTACCCCTATGGCTTCGCTTCGACCAAGAAATCCCATGTCCAGCTGTCGCTCTGCTTCAGGGGGCACCAGCTTCGCCTCGGCAAGCGATGGCCCCAAGCGCCAACCCTGGATTCACAGGGGCCCCTGGGTGATTAACAAAGGGGTATCCCTGGTTGGTTCATAAGGGAGTATCTCGGTATCTTCCAATTAGAAACTGATAAATCCAGGATTTGTTCATCCGGGGTTTACAAATTGTTGGTCACTGATGTGGTGCTTCATCTTGAAATATCAACCAGCCCATGGCCGTTTGACCTTGCGTTCTGTTCACTGTTGCTGGTTGCACGTGAAGTGGCCAGCCAGCCAACCACTTAGCGACTGATTACCTAACTCTAGGAATGCAAAAGCAAAGTCTGCTGGTGTGTACATTTTGGGCGTCATCCCGCGCTGAACATGAGGGTTGTCTGCGGGGTATTGGGTAATTATATACTCATTTATCAAGGTTGAAGGTGCCCGCATTTTTGCCAGATCCTAATTTGCCCTGGCCCATCCCTGTCTTGTCCCGAAGCACAGGATGACTATGAAACAAATTTCCAGAACAGTTTGGTTCAAAAGTGATGTCCTCAGATTTGATGAATCACTAATAAACTATTAAACATAATAGTGATGTCCTCATAATAGAACTGGTTTAATGGTTCCAGTATGTTCCAGTGCCCCTTTCATAAGAATCTTACGCCCCATGTCAAGGGCTCCTGTACCCAAACCATGACTAAGGCCTCAGTCAGCCGCTGTTGGGAGGTTCACCTAGCCATTCTTTGGAGGGTTGGAGTCGGCCTGACAGCCACAAGACAGAGGTAGTTGATGATGAAACATAGCTATGCTATTTGATGGTATGATCATTAACTTGGGTCATATCACCAAATTGAGTCATATATCTTGATGAACCAACCTCCCATTGTTATATATCTCAATACATTGCTTGATTTTATAAACATGTATTTAAAAAAACAAACCAACCTCCAACTCCCGGCGGAAGCCAACCATTCCAAGTGGCAATGGTCTTTCATAAAGCCCTGCAATGCATCCAGCAAGGCATCAATGTCTGCTTCATCGTTATACACGTGTGGCGCGATGCGCAAGCAGCCAGCCCGCGACGAGACATGAATGCCTTGGTACTGTTGGACATCTGAATAACTATGACGGGTATATATGAGAGATTAATCAGTGATGGAATGGATGATGGCAAACGGTGAACTAATTAGTCGATGGCAAATAAACAAATGGTGCCTGACTAATGGTTGATGAACCACCATCTAAACACAGGGCAATTTTTCCTCCGTTTTGGACAAGAAGTCAAAACTGCTTCTGAAGCATGGCATCACAGTCAAACGCAAACGCAAGCTGATACCACTGATGTGGAAAACTGACATGAGTATAGAGAAGTGATAGGACCCTATTAGTCAGGTGTGCCATGTCCAACATGGCCCAAATAATCCAAATACGCGTCTGTTCATGAATGACGCATCCCCAAAACCGATTTTTCCCCCACATATGTGGGCTGGGTGGGTGGCTCTGATGGATGGTATGTCATACGCAAAGAGCCCTCTCCTGTACAATGTTGTTCCCGCAAGAACCAGCCGCATCACTGTGACTGAAAGATACTGAAAGTATGCTTCCCGCCTTATAGCAGTACTATACTGTACTATCATTATTGTCAATAAAGCAAGCACACCGCGAAGCAAGCAACCAAGCAGCCAACAAACGAACAAAACATCAATCCAACTAAGCTGCTGCGCTGCTTCAAATAGCTGCAGGCAGCATCTGCCCATTGCAGCGGAGAAGTACTCACCTGGAAGGCCAACAAAAATCCCGACACTCGGGCAGTGGAAACGTCCACCGTTGGTTGCAAACTTCAATCTACCTGGAAAAACCCTATGGAAAATGCAGCATTTACATGTCGCATCATGTTTACGACATTTCATGCACACTTGTCTCCACTTCGCAGCTTCTGGCTTAGCTGTGAAAATGCCACAATTCACGAGTTCAGAAAGAAGCACTGCAAAGAACGACACAAAGAGCCACTCACACCAATGAAACGATCAAAAACGCTCTTGAAGAATATCTATCAAACACATAGATGTCGACAATCAGAAACTTCTTCCCTGGAGATTCCCATGGCATATCCAAGGCATCGCCACGTCGCGGGTGGCGACCTGCGGTGCAGGGCTGAGACCCACCAGGTGCGGCGCATGGCTTTGAGGCGCCACGAGTCCCAGGCGTTGAGCTCCCGTCACGCAGCGATGCCTCGCCAGGGCCATGGCTACAGTGGCTATGGCACTGGGACCTGGGTGAATAGTGGCTGTTAATAGTGGTTAAATAGTGGTTAAATAGTGGTTTTTAGTGGTTAGATAGTGGTTGATGGCCAGAGGTTATAGTGCTTAACAATATACCTGGATTCATAGTGGATTAATAGTTGACAATAGTGGTTAGTGGCTAATAACAGCCATGGTTAATAACAGTAGTGGCTAATAGTGGCTGTTAACAATAGTTTCCCTGGTCAGGTCACTGGCTATTCATGTTGACAATTTCACTGTTACAGTAACCTGGGTTAATAGTGGTTTATTGCCGACAATAGTGGCGAAATTGTGACCTGAGGTATCAGGGGTAGAATCTGGGGTATCACAACAATGGCTATAGGAACCTGGGGTCTACCGGCAGGGAGAGAGAATCTAAAGTACAACAACAGGGGCCTAGGTGCTATGATTAGCTCTGACAACATGAACAGGGACGACCCAGTTTGAATCTATATAAGGGCTATGGATCAGTAGGGCCAGGGCGCTGGGGAAATCATTGAGACGCAGCTGAAGTCTACACGGATTTGATTGCATGCCTGATCATGGGTAACCACCTACTTCGATATATCAAACTGCCACGGGCTGTATCATAAACTGTATGATGCAAACGCGTACACATCTGTTTGAATGTTTGATCACATCATAATATATTAGCATCTTATGTGGGCACATACATCCCAAACATCTGGCCGCTCGTCACTTTGCCAAACAACCATCCTTGGCCATATACATCAAGCGCACTACCATACCACGCTGGACCTAGGAATTGAGGTCCCACTTAGATCATCGGTACCCAACAGTGCTGGTACCCTGCTAAAATAGTCCCGGGTGAAAATCACATCGGTGCTCACGCTTGATGCATGTGTTTTTGCCCACTTCACTGTTCAAGCTTAATTACAAAGTGGGTACCTCACAATCAGCAATGAGCAACGCGGAAGTAAACAATGGGAATCAAACTAAATCAGACTAACACAATGGGGAACTCTGCTTGAGGGGAGAAAACAACTAAAAATAACATGAACATACATGAACATCAGACTAGCAACGGGGAACCTGGACCGACCAACACGCATCCAGCTGATGACACTAAGCTCCCAAGGTCAGCAAGAGTGTGCCAAGAAGTGTAACATGACGAAAAGTGGCTGCCATCATCTGTTCTGCCAACCGTATCAAATGGCGGATCACAATTCAAACGAGGCTATGTACTGTGGAAGTCTTGACATGCCCAGTCACAAATTGTGGTCATGTACCGAATCTCACAAATGTTTGGTCATGTTGGAGACCGTCCACTCTTGGAAGCACCCCACACATACATTTGCTCACAAAAACACTTGTAGCACGTGCAATCCGCTTTGCTGACTTGACACGTGAGTTGGGTCAGTCTCGAGGCCAGGCGATCAGGCGTCCAATCCAAAACCTCAGAGCCAGTCATCAACAAACAGGTTGGGTTGGTCAAGAACTCTGGTGCCTGCCCTCTGTCACAACCACCTTTTTTAGGATTGTTTGTAGGCGGGCCCTTTTCATAGACGCACCAAGACCCGCTTCAGGAACATCAAAAAAGCATGATCGAATTAATGTTGAGTGGGACTACTGTATGGCTTCACCCAAGAGTTACCAAGTGGTTCTGCGGGAAGGATTGACCCCCACCGTTTGAAAATCAGCCTATGAGTCAGCTTTTTGGGACATGTTCGACAGACCTCTTTGTTGATTGGACCCACTCAGAGTATCCAAGTTCGTGACCGTTAAGCCACGTCTCATAGCCCATTACGACACTTGTGTGCATCCACCAACCAAGTTTTGCCTCTCAACAAACATGTTCTTACCCGTGGCTTCAGTCACACGGGCACTTTGACAGCACAATGGTGTGGTGCTTTTCAGCAACTTTCCAAGGCACCTGTTGCAAAGCCTGCGAGATCATCGGCAAAAGGATAGGATTGATTCGACCACCAGCATCAAACTTCTTGGCACCAGCTTGGAATACTTCCTTGGCGAGCCAGGGCCCCGGTTCACCATGGCCACCAAA
>VSDK01011805.1:526994-542335 GCA_009767595.1 Symbiodinium kawagutii
CAGCAGGAAAGTGTCAGCATTGAACTATATTGAACTGCTGATTACTTCTAAACTCATTCGGTGCCGCCCCAGCTTGCAGGCCCCGTCACAATCAGGATGATGCAAGCAGAATGCTGAACCATGCTCCTGTCTTCTCAGTATTAGTATTCCGAGAACAAAGAACAAAGCCCATCCAAGGTGGCTACGAATCTTAAGCCAAGCCAAGTCAAAATTGATAGCGACAAAACAGATTCATTGAGATAGCATCCCAACAGGAGCCATGACATCAATGCGGCAGAGTGTCAGAGTAGCCAACCGGTGACATTTCAAAGGGCAAGCAAATGTCACCATCTGCGCCTAAACGATTGTGCTCGTCCTGATCCAGGGGGCTCGATTTGAAGCACTGAAGGAATGTGGCCCGTCTCATTGTGGACTTTCAATCTGGCTGCTTGATGCGGATGCTTTAAGAATGTTTCAAACCATGATGATTCCTAGCAAAATGGGTGCCAGCCCATACTCCAACCAACGGGCCAACTAAACAACCAAGCAGCCAGCCAGCTGGCACTTACCCAGGAGATTGTTTGTGGACATGATTTTCCCTCTTGGTATAGAAGTGTTGGATTAATGTATTCATGGACTACTTCATGTGTACGCTATCTATGGTTGTGTGCGCGCTGTATATCCGTGAGCGAAGTCTCACGCTACAGCAGCTCCTGAACAATCGGCTCTGTCATGGGGCTGCTGCTCCACTCTTCAGAAGCATAGACCTCGTGTGCGGCACAGCTATCGAGATTTGGCTGCAAGTGTCGCAGTGTCTGCGAGCTGTTGCAGATTGGTGGCAGTCTCTTCAATGAGCAAAACTGCAAAACCCAGCTAGACTAGTTCTGGTGGCTGGTTTGAATTCCAGGGCATGCTCTAGACATGATGGTAGAACCCCATGAACAATCACCAACAAAGAAAGATTGGGCCGCTGCTTAGTTGCAAAGTCTGAACATCTGTCAGGCGAAAATTGCACGTCTGGTGACTGCATGTCACTCCTAGTGGAAGATGTAAGGGTGCCAAATTGGGTGTCAGGGCATCATGTCGAACCTTGTAGGAAAAAATGTCCCTGAAAACTAACATATGTTTTTTTCCTCAAAAAAGCGGCATAAAATCAAACGCAACGCGTGTAACATCACGCAGATACATTAACCCCTCTTGATGATGGCTATGCAAACTTCATGATTTCCACTGATCTCAACGAGAGGAAACAGATTGCGTATATCCTGTGGGTGCAGCACACACGCTACCAAGGTGCCAATGACATGCCATAGGGCCCAAAGAGCCACTTGTGCACGGAGCATGCCTGAGTTTCTGCTCAAGGTGCTGCGATAGGATTGCTAAGGTCCGATAGCTTGCCTGTATGCTTGTAGCAAACTACAGAAACTCAGCTAAAGGATACTTGAAGAACACAGTTTGTGAAGCATCCGCCATCATCAAACACTTCCGGATCTCGGAAACTCATCCCAAGCCAATCTGCTGCAGCCAAAGTTTAGACTGAATCTTTTGAGACTGTAATGAAGCCGATCCTCATTCCATCAGTCCCAAACTAATCATGCTCAGGGAAGCCACCAACTTTTAGCCAGCGACAGCTTGCTTTCACCAGCCTATGGTTTTTGCACCGAGCCTATAGTAAGGACTGCTTCATGAATCGACCGCGCTCGAAAAACGTTTTCCCCACAAACTAGCTACAGTTTGCCATGCGCTACTTTTGATTGTGGACATTTTCTGGACATCCTGAATTAGGTCTAGGTTTGAATAGGTTTGACAATACAAAAGTACATCGAGCAGTATCAAGCTTCATCAAGCATCATGAACTAAAACATCACCACCAAAAAGAAAAAAGACGCAACAACAGCTTCCGTCCCCTTAAGCATCTCCAATCTTCAGTGCATTAGTTGGTCCAAGATACCAACCAGTCGATGCCAGCAGACTTCACAGCAATGGGCACCACGCCCAAGGATTGCGTGGCATCCACCACCAGGCAGCTGCGCTTCTCTGGGCTCACCTCATCTAGGACCTGGCAGAGGAGATCCAGGACTCAGGTCCAGTGGAGATCCAGGACTAATGAGGTCCCAGTTGGGTCGCTGCCGAATGGTTCAGCTGTTTTGGTGCCAGGTTAAGTAAGTTCCACTGCTATGCGATTCTTTGCACATATGCAAGTTGATTATGTACGTCTTCATCTACGCATGTCCTTGGGTATCTACACCACTGGTATCTTGGACAATCTTTTCCAGCTGCAAGTTACAATCACTTTGGTTGTCCACTTTCCGGGCAACAAGTGACAAGTCCTGAAATCTCGCAAGCAGTATCTAAGCAACTTGATCATTCCTAGCAAGGAAACTCAGCCATCATTGCGAAAACAATGGTAATATACACTTGTTCGACCTAATCACAGCCAAACAATTATATACTTGGTCATCCCAGAACCAACCCTCGCCCAAAAACATGTCCCTGCAGTGCTTCGCCTTCCTCAGTCTAGCAAAGTCCACGGGACCCGATCCATCCGTCCAAAGGAAGTGTGGCACAGCGCATACCGCCACACGCCGACCTCGGGATAGTAGAAACAAACTTGGGGAAACAAAACATGTTCAACTGAACTTGGTGGTTCAAGGAAGAAACATTGGAAAGGGAAATGGACGCAAACCATCACTGAGAAACAGCTACCGACTGTCAATAAACCACTGGTACCAGTGGTTACTAACCTAACATAACCTAACAATTGGTTTGTATACTGGCTATAGTTATGTAACCCCCCATGGGTTACATGGTTCATTTTCCTAACCTAACAACTTGTTATGCAACCCCCCATTGGTCACCTAGGGGTCGTGCTTGAACCCATGGGACCAATGGTTGCGGCTCGTGTCACCCTGCGTCCGCCGCGCCTGCAGCGGCTTCTTGTCGGATGCATCGTTCTAAGGCTTCGTCCCAGGTGTCGCTTCCGCCTCTTGGAGGTCTGGGTGCTGAGTGGATGGGGTCGTGGCTTCTCAAGTCATAGGAGCCCACATCATCATGTATGTTGACCATTTATATCCATGTATATAGTCATAAGAGTCAGAAACCAATCATAATTTTGGGGCAACCAATTTTGAGAAACTGCCATGTGGGTTGCTTAAGATTGATGCTTTGATTAGGGTGTAGTGGATGCTAATAGCAGAACATATAGGTGGTTTGATTAGAATATCTATTGGAAGACTTTGGTTGCTTAATGCATGGGTACTTTGACTAGAAGAGGTGAGGTAGAACTTGATATGCTACTGTAGTTGGTACTTGTTCACCATGGTTTGTGATGGGAACAGTGTTTTGTATAGTGATTGGTTTATCTATAGCGGCGAACGTGGCACTGTGGGGAAGGACAAAATCATGCTCAATTCACGGTGAATGATCGTTAGATGCTGATTCTTCGCTGTGACTCATGGATAAGATTGGCTCATGGTTGTGCATGATCACCAAACACAGCCGGCTATACCTTTTGACAACTAGTAGAAAATTATATACAGTAATGGACAACGACTCGGGTCAATCATGGCTGATGATTTGGGTCATCCCCCACCCACTGAAAGTCAAAGAGAGGTGAGAGAGCCTTCATTAAAAGATATTAATTGTAATGATGTTTCCTTTTGGGCGTCTTCTGGATTAGTGTCTAATCAACTGAAGTGATAACAAATAATCACTATTACTTAATCAATCATGACTATTTGATGCTGATATCTGCTTATCAATGCTTGCTCAGAAGAAATCATAGATGAAATTATATGCACTGATAACCAAGTGTACCTATTCAGGAGTGGTCATGACAGCGCGGCCGAAGAAAGCGAGAGTCTGCAACAAAGGGCACTGTTCAGGTTGGGTTCCCTATATATATATATACCTTGGGAATCCGTAACCTTCTTTTTTTGGGTAGTAAAAAAATAGATAACTATTTCTAAAAAAACCTATCTATTTAATATTCTGAAATTATACCCTTTGAAGATAGACCAAGATGAAGCATAAGATATAAGGTATCAGAAAGTCTTGGGCTCCACTTAAATCATTTTCAACGTCAGGACAATTCGCGTTAACACACGTAAAGCCAAAAAACCTCCAAACAAATGAATACGTAGCTGATGCAGTTTGTTGAATCAAAACTGGGTCACATTTTTCAAGCCCTTGGATTTGTGACATGCAAGTAAGTCACCATAAAATACGTCCATAGTTGATGAATTACACTTTTTTCCCCAACCACTTCATTGCGGATGGAATCATATCCGCATTTATTCACCCTAGCTGCCTTGAATTGGATAAGGTCAGCCTGTTGCCAAAAATTCAGGCCTGCAAGCTCAAAATTCCGGGTCTTATGTTGAAAGACATCGATAGTGGAAACCCTAAACAAATCACAACCATCCACAACTGATCATGTCTACATCTTAACATAACCCAAGCAGAACCAAACAAACCGGCATTTTTCGATTAAGAAATCTAAGTGAAAATAGACGTCTATTTCAGAAATTTACCCATAATCAATTATGGGTAAATTACGCCAAATTATGGGGAAATTACGGTTTGATTACGGGTTACGAAATTACGCTTAAAATAGATATCTTTTTTTGTCATCAAATTACGGCCCGGACAAAACAGATTATGGGTAATTACGCATAACCAGTTCACCAATCCCAAAAAATAGGTATCTATTTTCAGAAAATAGATATCTATTTTTGACCTTGTGAATTACGGATCATTACGGCTGATTACGGGTTACGGCAAATTACGGGTAAAAAAATGTATTTGTCTCTTATGAGTTCAAAATATGTTTATTGAAACCAATGATTATTGTTTCCGAACCATTATTTATTCAATCAAGGCCAAAGAGCAACAGATTAGAATTATGCAGTGCCATACCATGCCTGAAACCTTTTTCAAAGTTTCTGTGGCAGCAAAGGCCGGAAGTTTCCCTGGAAAGTTAAAAGAAGAACTCACCAGATGAGATAGCGCTAATTGGTTCTTGAATGGTTCAGCCAATCTAGAATCTAGTTGCTATCCGAACAGTTGTCTCTAGCATCTCTATTTCTTCCAAGAGTGAGGGATCATTATCAACTAAAAAATGGCTTGGATGGACACCGCCTGGTGATATATTATGGTTCTCAGTTTCAAGATTCTGCTTCGGGCCACATGAGTGCTGGGTAAAGCCTTCACTTCCAACCCTTTGGCTTCACTGGATTGGTAAACCATGGTGAACCTACTGAACCAATGCCCACAAGAATGCCTTAAAATAACCATAAAATGGTGAACATGGAAAATAGATATCTATTTTTAGAAATAGATGTCTATTTTTGTCTTGAGGGGGTAAAACACAACTACTTTTTTATCACCCCAGAAAAAAGTGGGCAAAAGGTTCAGTAGGTATATATATCCCTATGCTTCCCTGCTGATTCAATGACATGTTTTCCTCACATGGATGTTTCTCAAGTCATACGGGTACCCCCAATTCATCCAGTTTATTCATGAATTTTCTACGAGTAGTACTAATTCATCCAGTTTATTCATCATTTTTCTAGTCCTAAACCAAGCCTTTTGGGGGGGCACCCCGATTTTAAGAAACCTCCGAACACCCAGAAAGCTCCGCAGCGGAAGCGTCACGCCTGGAACGGCCAGCAGCTTGGCAGCAGACTCGCGGCAGAGGCGTTGCCAGGCATAAACCTTGGAGGCCAAAAAATGGATGGTTTATTACTTGTTAATAATGGTCAATATATAGATGGTTAATAAACTGGATGATAAGGGGCACCCCTATGACTTGAGAACCCACCATATGAATTTCTCTGCCAGAAGCATGGTCCAACTTGATCCCATCACGGTAACTGTGGCTCTAACATCTTGGTGGTCATTTTTTGCTACTCCTATCTCTTCGCCCCGTATCAACAACCCACCCATTTTTCCGAGCTAGGCCGAGCAGCGTTGGAGCTCATCTGGTTTTGAAGAACGATGACCACGTCACCTCCCGGAGATCATGGTGTACCGCTGCCCTAAGAGGAACAACCATGACATCTGCTGCTCCTGGAGCTTTTCATTAAAGTCTCCAGTGCTCAAAACTCATTGGTGTAGACCGTAATTCTATATGATTGTATAGCGACCAATCAATCACTTCGAAGTATACTTAGAAAGCTTCTGGGGTGACAAAGACAGACTACCATTTCCCTACGTTGCGTCCATAGTGGTTCTTCAAAATTGCTCTCTCCCAAAAAAGACAATCCGAAAAACATGTGATTTTGGAAAGGCATTTGCGGACTGACTCATACAACATGTTCGAGTACAGCATCTACCCTCCTCAAACACAAACAAGATTGATGCCCCAAGGCTTCTTCAAAAGAGAAAGCTGGCAAACATGTTGCAATTCTGCAGTGCTTCTCGTGGTTCGTTCCAGGCAGCAACTAGGTCGGTCATATCGCCACTTGAGGCAACCAACTAGGGTGCATCGAAGGTCTTTGGAGACGCCCAGCGGTGCCTGCTTCGATTCGACCAAGCTTCCAGATGTTGTGGGCTACCTGCCAAACCAGTGCCATCAGACTTTGGTCCATTCGACAATCGCGATGTGTACATTGATTCATTGACTTTATTGAATACAGTCCAGCACTAAGAAACCATTGCCCCAGCGGCAGTTTGGATACATGTCACTTTGTTGTGCAGCTTGTCCATGGGTGAAATTGACAATGCCCTGACTCTTTGCTCATCCACATAAGTCTTCTAGATCTGAGATGCGTCATGCGCAGCATCAGCAATACAAATTCGTGTAGTCATTTGTAATTTGTAGAATTGTAGAACACTTGTAAGAAAACCTGCCATATCTGGTGATGACGCTGGGTTCCAGCTACTTTCTTCCTGTGATTTCCCAGCAAATGCTCTTTCAATCTCTTTCATGTATTCGCGCGCAATGGTTTCATCCCTAAAGGAAGCTCTCCAAATATACATGCTTCAAAATAAATCAAAATAACTCATCCAACACAAGCCTTCCCAACTACCAAAGCCAGCAGCTACAAATCCACCAGCCCAGCTGTTGTGGGTCAAGGGCTCCTTCGCAACGCGAGGGTTGCGGTTGGCCTGTGAAATGGCGTACGAAGTGGACGGAGTCAACGCCACGTCAGCTGCAGTGCATCCAATCAGTTCTGCAAATTGGGCGCGCACCTGGCAATGCTCCGAGGCATCCCAAAGCAGGTGCTTCCAACGTCCATGTGCCCTTGACCCTTCGTATCCCTTCAAAACACCTAAGCTTTGATTTGTACATCGATGTCAAATGTGTTGTTCCTAAGATGTTCCTCTTCTCCCCTTGGGCTGTGCCTTGTTGACTTCGCACCAGTTTTTGAGTTGTTGACACTAATGACAAGATTTGTTGGATTTCTTTCTGGCTTGCTTCCTTGCTTGCTTCCTGACGTCGTGTTTGTTTGTGTGCTTGCGTTTTGGTTGATGACGAGAGCGTGACTTCAATATAGTTTGCTCATGATTGTAGATAATGATCATCATGATGACAATCAGCAAGGTGACACTAACACTGCTAATTGATGTGGATGATGCTGATGGTCACCCCCTCGTCCATAAATGCTGTTCATCAAGGTCTTGCGTTGGACAATGTTTTCTGACAGAACTTGTAACAAATTTGGTACGCTCTGTCAAATTCAACTTAACCTGGAAGTCAAAAAATCCAATGCTTTATGCTGTTTACCTGTAAACTTGTCTTTTTAGCTTCCAGGGTAGTCTACCAAGGGTATATAGAAGCTTTCCGTGGTTCAAGAGTCAAACAAACTCAAGCAACGCATTCTACATGGATCATACTTAAATCAGCACCAACAATCAAAATGGTACGGAAAGACTGCTTTCTGAGCACGGAAAATGTGTAATTGCTCGGTGGCCCAAATAGAAATGTTTTAAAGATCTCCATGCAAGGTCTGCCAATCCAGTAAGTGCTGATGCACCCTTAATCCTTTAAAATGTGACATCCTTGCGCAATCTTCACATCTGGTCATGCAAGCTACTGCAATCATCCTATCTTGCCATGAATGAACCACAGCCTTTTGGAAACAGCATGTCACAGCCTTTTCCAAAATCAGCATGTCACAGCCTTATCAGCAATGTCGCTGTCGGCAATTTGCCATGGATGATTCTTCAGCGACACTGCTTGGTGTCCAACTTGTTCAACCTTGGCGATCCAGCAATCGCACAGTGGCTTTAAGTTGGTCGTCTACATTGGCAGGTGAATCTTTGCTGCAAAATAGATGTTGGTTGCCTCTGAAACATCTTACCTCCAGTTCTTGCTATCAGGCAGTTTTTTGGAGAAATAGAGTTCATGGTACAGGATCACATCAGTTTCCTCTCAATTCGGATGCCAGTCACCTCTCGTGCAACAGCTCTGGCATCTTTGGGCGTCTTGTCAATAAGAAGATCAGAACCAACCCAAATTCTCATCTAAAGCTGTCGGCAATCTAGTGCATGGTTCTTTGGGGTTGGCGATGCAATAGTACCTAGAAATGCTTAGAACTAGTCGAGATGCCGAACGCAGCATGGGAGAGCGGGAAGCACAGTTCAGGTAAACGACACCTCAGCAAGGCATAGGCTAAGCAGCTGCCCCATCCCACAAGAGAGTCATGGCAAATGAGTGCTTACATTATATGATGGTTCTCAAGTCATAGGGGTACCCCCAAATCATCCAGTTTATTAAGCATTTTGGCAGCACTAAACCAACCATTTTTGGTCCCCCTCCAGTTTGAGAAACTATGCCAATCATGGTTTGCAATTCTTGCCTTCTGGACCGAAACGTGTTGGCCTCCCGTCAAGACCCCCCGCCTGGTGGCAACGAGAAAAGATGCTTCTGACATGGCAACTCTGCAGTGTCTGAGTGCACCTCAGGTGCGACGCGGTGTGCAGGATTTCATGCTGATCTTCAGCAAGTCTGGCAGCAAACAGTCCTACGCATAGACCCAACATGTCCGACAACAGATAGATAAATCTGTGCATGTCTATCCATACATCCATATTTAACACGTGCAAGTGTGCCACGTAAAGTTTGCTGGGCCGCATCACTTCATCAACATGCTGAGCATTAGCATGGGCCATAGGCGAGACAGAAATGCTCAGCATCGGACCACACCCATGTCAGCAAATTCGACTGCAACGACTCAAAGGGAGCATGCTCTTTGCTCTGAACATCCAATGGCATGTCTGCAAACAAACGAGTCTGGATCTCCAAGAATGACTGCGAGTAAAACAACAAAATGTTCAGTACAAAAACCAAAAACAAATTGCCGCGGTTCAATCTCAGGCATCTTCAGCACTATCATTTTTGTTTTTGTTTGCGGAAACACCATGGCAGCTTTTTTTTAGAGACGATGCACTGTGGAGAGATGTGGAGAGGTTTTCTTGTTGAACCGTTCCAAGTTGTTAGAATCTTGCATTGCTGTCCAGGAACCTAAATCAATGACCCTTCAAGAATGTTCCCAACCCACCGGACCAGCATCTACAGTTCAGATCAGGCAATAAATCAAAACTCCTGAAACTATTGATTTGATTTGATTTGGCTGACGGAACAGCGGCGGATTGCGTGCAGAATGTGTTGACAAAATCATGCAATTGACAGCTTTGTTTAAGTCCAGAGTCCAAATATATACTTTGCACAATACAGTTCCCTGAATCTCACAGCAAGATGGGCATTCTTGTCCTGTATATAACTAGCCAAGCACAATTGACACATCAAAGTCTGGCAGCGGCTCAGTTCGATGCGGTCCTTGTTTTCCGTCACTCTGGGGGCAAATATTGCCACCAAATTGCAGCGCACTCCTGATCACACGAAGCGATCAACCCACTATGCACCTTCAGGTTGGATACCAACTCAGCTGTCTTGGTTTCAAAGCTGAGATTTCTGAAACGAATAGGAGACCCGCGGTGGGTTTTGACATTGGTGCAGCATCCTTCTACATGAATTAGTTATCCTTGTTCCCCATTATATACTACTCACCATTCAACCATTTTTGTCGCTTCTTTCGTGCAATTTCTCGTCGCTGTCATGACTTATTCTGCACAATATCACAAACACCACAAGGCGACTTGGAGGGCGGTGCAAACTGCCACCTCCTCAGTGTGCAGGTAGTGTACAGTTGTATCTTATGCATAAAAGTAAAATGAATATATGAGCGACGGTCAATATTTAATGTGTGGCTCAAGGTCATTTGGATTTGGTGAGTGTATTATCGTTTTTCAGGTTTTCGGCACTTCAGATAATTATCGTTTTTTGGTGAGTGTATTATTGTTTTTCGGCTTTCAAGCTTATTTCTGAAACCCACGACCCTCCGAATAATAAACATGATAGCGTAAATATTGGCTGTAGCTCATATCTTACGTGGCTGCTACTGCTTGAACAAACAGCTCTAGCATTGGATTTAGCTCTTGAGGTTCTGCATGCTCAGTCAATGATGGTTGGTTAAGGATTTATGGTTGATCAAATACAGTGGGTACTGATGGTGCTTTTATGATTGGTCATACTGATTGTCTATTGAGAACACAGCAAATGCAATCCCGGTTCACAAGCTAGCAAAGTGCGCATTTTGGTTGCAGCGTCAACTGGCAGGCATTACAATTCTAGAAACTTGTTGCTGGATGTTCCATCTTCTTGGCTGGATCATGCTGAATCATCCCCCAGAAAACACCAGAAATGGTCAATGAATCTTAAATGTGAATCATCAATCACCATCAATCACCTAAAAGTCATCATCAGTTCGCATCATTTATCAATCACTGCATCACCCAAACGCTTGTGATAGCTGACGCTTTCTTGACAACTCAGCGCCGCCGCGCCTGGACACAGCGTGGGCCGCAGCTGCACAAAGGACGTTGCTCTCGAGCTGCGCGCTCTTCCTGAAGCGAACCCATCGTGCCGACGGGCCATGTTTTTTCGCCCTGCCCAAGCTGGGACTTCGCTGGTTTCGTTGAATGCGGAAACTGAGAGGACCTTCTGCTAGGGAGCACTTCCATGGACAGTTCTTGCAATAGAAAGTTGGAAGGACAAAAATTTGTAGTTCTTTACGGCAATAAGGAGCTCAAAGTTGCAAGAGCTCGTCTATCTGACATGCAAAACCTTCCTTGAAGGGGAAAAGCCCTGCACAACGACATGGAAAGGTCACGTATTGCAGCCAAAACTGTGCAAGTGATCTGATCAATTATATCAAGTTTCTAATTTGTTGAGATTGAATCCTTGCTGGAGACACTTGGCTAATGAAGTTGTCACTATCTTGTTTTTTGTTGCTCGTTACTTGTTGACGTCATGTGTTTCTTGTTCTTGCCCAAGAACTGCAACACAGCTTGAGTGCAGATTTGTTGTCAGTTCTTTGTAATTTCTAATTGCAAAGCACTTGCACTCTGGGATCACTAGATGTATGAACTACGTTGCAGCGGTGGTTTGCATGCACCAAGGAAGGATCGATGGAGAGTGGGCTGTATTGTGCAGCTGGTATGTTTGGTTGGTCTTGATTGAGTGGGCAAGGAAACTAGGTTTAATGTTGCTCATGCAATAAATAATGTTTGTTCCAAAGCACAATGCAAATTCAAAGCATCTCTCAAAGTGTTACTTCTGCTTGGCCCTGATTCCGAATAACTGGGGTGTTTTGCTTCAATCATCTTCAACCCATGACCAAACCAACATGAGGCTGTTGGTCGCTGATCATACACACATTCTTGTACCAACCCCTACCTTCTGGCGGCCACTGCAAGGTCTTGAATCAGGTTTCATAGGCTTCCTTTGCACCCCAAACATGACTGGTTGGTGGTTCCAACCCCTATGAAAAATATTAGTCAACCAACAGTTTGTCAATAATTACTAGGGAAAAGCAGCAAAATGTCAATCAAACCACCAACCAGATGAATTTTGACGCTTTGCTGAGACCAACAAATCTGCGGGGCAGAGCAAGTCTGAAAAGCCCGATATGTGACATCTACATTGCGTACGGGGTGGAATCGATATGATGAGTAATATTGATACCAATAACCAACGTGGTGCCAACAGCAAAAAAAAAAACATCCCAAACAACTATGATCATTGGAATAAGCAATATCATTGGGGTTATCAAACCCCTACCCAGGCCAAAAAAACAACACTGGTTTTCAAAGCCTGGACTTGAACACCGAAAAAGGCCAGCCACTGTTGAGAGGTTCATCACCACTGGTCTCTGGCGTCCAGCCTCTGGCAGGTCACGCTTCGGTGGCTCGACACGTTTCAGATCGCGACGCCCGGAATGACTGGGCTTCAGCCGACCGTTGAAGTGCAGGATTTTGGCCTGGCGAAACATGGGTCGTGGCGAAAAAGGGTGTGATGTTTATCTCTTAGGTTACACTAGTAGGGGTTACACCAGTAGGGGTTACACTAGTTAGTTGAGGTCGAGGTCTATCTCAAATTTGTCTATCTCAAATTTGTTGTCAAACCCTTTTAGTTCAATTATAGGTTATACTAGTAGGGGAAAGGAAGCTATACACCCCCGACTAATCAAGTCAGTGGGTAGCCGGCATCAACATTAGCCCTCCAAAACCAACACAGCAACTCTGGATTTTTTGAGGATTGATAAGGTAGTGGAGTCAAAATGATAGGTTGAAGCATTGAAGCATTCCCTGTTTTTGAATGAATTAACGATGGTTCCTATGAGACATTGGGAACTTCCACTAGCCGTGTAGTTGCGCTGTATTTCCCTAGGTACCGTTGGTTCTAAATGGGCATCATCTTTCCCAGGGCCCCCACAGGTGGTGCCATGGAGCAGAACAGTTCAACGTAGGGTGGAGGGTGAATATAACAAGCTGCACATTGACAGGATACTAACCAGCCCATCTACACGATCAACTTGCACAAGTGCTGCAACTATGAAAGTAGCTACCAGTGGCATGCTGTCAACATTTCCAATGAATTTGATCCATCTCTTTCTCTGAAGTTTGCGATGTCTATGCAAGCTATCATAGATTAAAAGGAGCGATGAACCACACCAGTACCCCTCCTCCAGCATCAACACGGAAATCGTAATCCAGCATCCCTAATCATTCTTGCCAGCAACCGTTACTAGAAGTCCACGCCTCTGACCAATCAACCTAATGCACCAATCATAACAATCATTGCATATGATCCTTGACCAACACAT
Organism: Symbiodinium kawagutii; assembly: GCA_009767595.1. Taxonomy (NCBI): domain Eukaryota; class Dinophyceae; order Suessiales; family Symbiodiniaceae; genus Symbiodinium; species Symbiodinium kawagutii. Next base: position 540,146 of record VSDK01011805.1, read on the forward strand.
TACCCACCAAGCTACTAGTATATAAGCTTTGCAACCGCTATACTAGCAATTACTAACATATTACTATGAACCACAATTACTACAAACTGATAGCGGTTAAAAACAATTACTATTACTAGTCTATTACTACTACTATTTCTAATCTATTAATAAAGTAGTAATAGTAATAGTAATATCCTCAAAATAGTATGACTATTGCTATTGAATAGTAATAGTTTTCAAAACTGTTAATAGTATTGTCATTACATATCATTACTATTACTATTCAAAACCACTATTTAAAACTGCTACAGCTCAATTACCGCAGTTGTTAATACTAATTACTTAAATTTATTACCATTATTGAGTAATTACTGCTTGTAATAGCAATATTACTGCTTATTACTACTATTACTGCCAAAAACTGCAGTTTTACCCAGACCGCGCCTCATGCGCCGGTGCTGAGATGTAGGGCGACAAGGCCCAGCCCTTGCAGCCTGCGCCAGGCACCGTGAGGCAACCAACTGATTGAACTGAGGAGTTGATATGAGCGGATATCTGATGTGAACTAGTATCAGCTCATGTGAACTAGTTAGTAGTTTGATTTGATGTGAACATCATGTCAGCTAGTTATATAATAGTTTGATTTGATTTGATTCAATAGTCCATCAGTTAATGATCTGATTAATTAGATTGGTTAATCGGTTCACCATCAGTTCAAACGAAGACTTGATAGCCAATTCAAGATTCAACTGGTTTCTTACGCCGGTGTTAGGAGAGTTTTGATTGAGGAGAAACGAAGACGAAAAGCAACCCGTGATCGGGTTTACTGCTGTAGGTTTGATGATGAGAAACCCGTGATTGAATTGATTGTGTATAGATTATTGATGATAGGGGTCAAAAAACCCGGGACAATGTGAGACATTGAAATGAAGACATGGACATGGACATGAACCACGGGGATATCAATCATAGGATGTAGGATATTGTTACAATGTTGACGATTCTCAACCAATCATCGTGCTATGAAGAAAAGTGAGGATTGTACTGCATCATTACTATGCTGCTCGTAGGGAATGGCGAGGATGATCACAGTAGTTGATCATAACGTATTTGCCAAAGAGTTTGCGGGACATTAACAAACAATCACCGACAATCCTACTGTACTGATGATGGCAAATCAGAGAAGGATATTCCAGGATAGTAAGCATGGGGATCATAATATCGGGCTGATGATGGCCAAAGGTGGCCAAAAATCACCTTTGGCAATACTGTACAGTCGATGTCCCAAACCATTTTTGACTATGTATACACAACTTCATAAGTATGTTTGTTGGTTTACGTTGGTTTGTCACTCGGCGTTCAATCATACACATGTTTGGTTGATTGTAAAGCGTACAAATGATACCTCATTTCCTCAGTGGATGACAACCAATCAAGCACCCACACTATCCCAGGGGTCTGCGCTGCTGAATGACAAACTTCCAGCCTGGACAGCAATGGAATTTGCACTTGAACAAATACTTGTCGAAGTATGGATCCCACCTGAGCCATGGCAACCTGGACCCAGAGAAGGTGATGAAAAACTATTGGGGATAATAAGTTGAAACTAGTTGAAGCTGGTTGAAACTATTAGTTGAAACTAGTTGAAACTAGTCACCACCAACTCTTGGATACGCCTTGTATGTTTGATTCAGCAGCTATTCCTGGAGGAAATTGCGGTCAGGATTCAGGTGAAGGAGCAGTGCAAGTGGCTTGGTTCCTTCTCCGCATACATGTTTGACCAATGAGAAACGCCCTTGCTCTATAGTACACTGTTGTTCATGGGCTCTTGCTGTAGATCCACAAGGGTAATTTCTGGAGTTCGACTTTTGCATTGTATTGGTGGAAAATAGTATGATTAGTCCAGTACTGATGGGCCAGCACTGAAATCATGGCTATGTATCGGTAGAAAATTCGCATCGTCGGCAAGGCACATGTTCCTCTTTTTGTAGAAGTCCACCTGCACGCCCAAGTGGGCTGCAAAGCCACACATGTTTCGTCATGTTTCAAGCACTATATCAAGTGTTTACGTTCCAACAAAAAGGCTTGCAATCCGTGCAACAGAACAACGATCCATTCTTTTCAGCTGTCCAGAGACATCCTGAATAGATCTGAGATTATCATCTTACCAGCCCATTGATAGGGTTTATGATTATGCTATTCTTTGGC
>VSDK01011814.1:0-33268 GCA_009767595.1 Symbiodinium kawagutii
TCAAATCTAAACCCCCACTGGGAAAGTTCAAAAATTCGGTTGCTGAAGTATGAAGGGTGAACTATGGAAGTGCCCGAGAGCAAGTGAGGCTGGCTAATCAAGATGAGGTCGAGGCTCAAGAACTTCTGAAAGAAGACTTCCAGGAACTACAAGCCATGATGCAGAGGAAAGAGAGTCCAAGAGGATTCCAAGATCTCACAGGATGGGCAAAGCCAGGAGAGGAAGAGGATTAAGCGCAGGAAGAGGATCAGGAGAATAGAAGGGTGCGAAGAAGAGTTCGTTTTGAGGAGCAAGAGGATGGAAGCATGAACGCAACCCCATGGAAGGCGAAGAGAACAGTGTTGAGCCTGAGCCCAGCATTGATGCTTCCCAGCCTATGACTGATGGTTCTCATCCTAGCTCATCTTCATCGTCCACCAGCGCCTCGTCGTCATCATCGAGTTCATCCGCTGAATCTCCATCGCATGAAGAGCCAGAAGGGGAGGTTCCCAGTGATGAGCAACTCCAACCAATCGCGCAATCGATGGCTAATGCGGAACGACTGGATGGGACCCTTCGAGGAAGAGACGAGCAAGATATGTATGGACCTGCCAGGAATCAGTGGAGAAGGAGACGTTGGGATCCATATGAAGGCGGGCAAGCCCAAGGAGTAGAGGAGGAAGACGAAGAGTCTCTTGATGAAGATCTATGGGTTCATGATGAGAAGAGAGGAAAGATCATTCGCATACACCACCATGAGCGAAGAGGGAAGTTCACACCAAGCAAAGCCCCCGAGATTGCCCAGTTGATCCCAAACGCCCCACGTCCATGAGAAGGACTGTGAAGTACTTTGAGGATGGATCAGTGGAAGACCAGGTTCAGAACTGGAGGTGGACAGGTTTCACAGAATTCACACTTCGTAGCGAGAAGCCTGAGATGAGTTTTATGGTGAAGAAAGGAGCAGATGAGATATCAGAAGCAGAGATTTCCAGGCAAGGCGACTGGGAGAAGTGGAAACTTGCAGATGCCGAAGAATGGAAGAAGGTAGAGGCTACAGGAGCAGTGAGAGCACTGACCGAAGAAGAATCAGAAGATGTGAGGAGGCAACTAGCAGATGCAGGACTCGCAGCAAGAGTGTTGCCTTCACGGATGGTGAGAAGGTGGAAACCCAGTGAGCAGCCAGGAACTCCCCCAACAAGGAAGTCTCGTTGGTGTGTGCGTGGAGACCAAGATCCTGACATTTTGGAGTTGCAAGACATGCGCCCACCGTAACCACAGCCACTTTGGCCACTGCATTGCAGATAGCAGTCAGCATGCAGTTTCGAGTTGCTCTTGGAGATCTCCGGAATGCATTCATGCAGTCAGAAGAATTGATCAGAAGCGGTAGAAGGCTGTTTTGTCTACAGCCCTCAGGCGGTCTGCTTGGGTTGACTGACAAGCAGATCATCGAATTGATTGCAGGCAGGCGTCTACGGCCTTGGTGATGCGCCATTTCATTGGCGTAAGACGCTCAAGAAGGCGCTCTTCGCTTTGGGATTGAAGCAGAGCATTACAGATCCTTATATCTTCAAGTGGTTTCACAATGGACAACTTGGAGGTTTAGTCATCGTGGCGGTTGATGACCTGCTCTGCGCCGGAAACGAGGAGTTCTTCAAGACCAGTTCCTCGATGAGGAGAGGGATTGTGCATCCCTCAACGGAAGAAGGCTGCAGGCAAAGCAGGATGCCCAGGGAAGATGGGGTATCCAGATTGATATGACCAAATTCGTGAGAGAAAGGCTTCGAGAAGTCCCACTGCAGAAGGGGCGTGCTACCAATGCTGAGTCAGATGCAACTCTTGAGGAGAAGGATCTCACTCGGGCCGCGGTTGGTAGCCTGACTTGGGCAACAAAGGAGGGAAGGCCCGACGCAGCCCCCGTTGCATCGCTGACAGCCTCAAGCCTCGCCACTCTGAAGGTGAAAGGCATCTTGGAGCTCAACAAATGAGTGCGAAATATGAAAGCTCTTGATGAGCTTAGCGTTCCCATCCAGCACATCGAGATGAAGGAGCTGGCGTGGGGAGTGGTGACCGACGCTTCATATGCCAACAGTGATTGCGTACCACAAGAAAGACATGAAGAGTGGATCTGTTCGATGCAATTTGATTCATTGGCGAAGCGGGAAGATCAATCGAATTGTCAACTCTACGTTGGCAGCAGAGACCCAAGCTCTATCAAAGGGCTTTGGAGAACTTGCCTGGACGGTTACTGTTTTTAATGAACTGGTGGCTGAAGATTGCAACATGATGAGCTGGCAAGACGCAGTGAGGGCACGCGCCATGCAAGCTTTTACCAAAGAGAATTCAGATCAAAGACTTCGAGAATGTTTATGTATAGTAGATGCCAAGTCTCTTGATGATCACCTTTCCTGTGAGAGCATCGGATTGGCTTCAGACAAACCTACAGCATTGGAGATGCAGGTGGTAAGACAGATGATGGAAGATACTCAAGCTGAAATCTTCTGGGTGCCTCATCCTAGCATGATTGTCGATTGTCTGACGAAGAGAAATGGCAATGTGACCCCATTGCTTGAACTATTGCATCGGGGAGTGATTGACTGCAAAGAAAATACTAGGAGCTGTAGACTGTGAGCGCTTGCAGTCAATCATGCCATACAGACATTCGCGACGACATGCCGTTCATGCCACAGCTGCATGACATGTCACTGATGCTTGCCGTCCGCAGCCCAAGGGGCGCAGAGGTCCAAAACAAGTTGAGCCCGCTGCCACTGTCCAATTGACAGATTTGATTCAGAAACATTCACCAGCAGAGCTGAAAGATTGCTGCATCACACTGAATCATACTGTATCTAGTTGGCAGATTTTTTGCGTTGGCGTGTTCACTTTTTGGGTGGCATGCGGCATGCGTTTCTGGATATCCAACTGAGCGTGACAACCCACGAGGCCATGAACTGGGATAGCCAATCGGCTGATCCTCCAAGTGCCAACATTCTTCGGGTAAAGACAACTAAACATTTTCTTAGCAAGCTCAGAACAGTGAAGAGGCTACTAGTGATGGGTATGTCCATACGCATGGCAATCTCACACTAAAAAAGATTGATGATTGCAACTATTCAGCTCTTTGTTGCAAAGACAGATGGGTGATGTGAGGGCCCCCGCCTAAAACTTAGTTAGTGAGCGTCACCAGCAATCGTTCACCCTGCATGCGGGTAAAGGTGTAGATGAGATATGGTTTCTGCCGAAGTGCACTTGCATTCTTGATTCCATTGTTGAATTCTAAATCTTTAGGTGGAGGCATTTTGCAACTCGTGCTTTTGTACATGTTCAATGATGCTGGACCCCCTACACTGGCTTAACAACCCAGCGGCACAATGAAGATTGTAGAGGAAATCAAGTGATGAAGGAAAGAAAAGGATCTGAAATCGGAAATGCATACGAAATCATACGGAAGGATATTAAGCAAATATTGCGCGTTGCATTGCATTGCATTGCATGGAAAACGGTCTTGAACAAGATGCCAGATATCTTTAGACAAAATTCACGCAAGGTTAAGCAACAAGGAGTGGGGATCCATCAGTTTAATTACCTGCCGACCACCGCTGGTTGAAACACCTTGAAACCATGAACCACCCATAACCACCCACTAGTTTGATGAGCATTCATTCCTGGTAGAACTGAAACATGTTTCAGTTTCAAGTTGTGTTTTTTCAAGTTTATTTTAGTTTCTTCAAGTCTTGTGTTTTTTCAAATGGGTGTTTCTCGAACTAGGGATACCCCTTAATATCCCTCAATCATCCAGTTTATCAACCATTCATATCCCTCAATCAACCAGTTTATCAACCATTCATATCCCTCAATCAACCAGTTTATCAACCATTCATATCCCTCAATCAACCAGTTTATCAACCGTGTCTTGCAGGAAACCACCCATTGCGTTACCTGAATGCGTTCTGTCAGGGCGCCACGGTGCCAACTGCCACTGCGCGCACACCTACTGCCACGCGGACCTTTGTGGAGGCGGCAGTTAAATGGCTCAAAGATTCACTCCAGGTGAAACTGGAGAGATGGGATAGGAATAGATAGTGGTTGGTGATTGGCTAATAGTAGGGGATAATAGATAGTATTATAGATCGTATTTGAATGGTAGTAATCAACCATGAAGTGTACTATTAGTAGCTTTAGGATGATGATGAATGACAATCCCTCCCATTATAGATAATAGATATTGAATAGTTTGATAGTATTTGAATGGTGGTATTATAGATAGTATTATAGTACAACTACTATAGTGATTATAGATAGTATTTTTGAATGGTAGTAATAGTAAGAACAGATAGTTTCAATACTACATATAGATAGTACAAGATTTGATAGTGATAGATACTGGTTGGTAGTTTGATTCACGTTTTTTATTTTCCCTACTAGTTATTAACAAATGGCTGGTTGACTCATATTTTTCACAAGGGTTGAAACCACCAACCAGGATAGTAATATACTGTAGATAGTAATTGATAGTAGTTGATGGTAGTAGTCATTTTTTTTGAACAGCAGATAGTGATAATTATAAATTTTCATGGATTCTAATTATCAGTGTTGAAACTATAGGCATTACTCCAAGCCCTATAAATCTTTGATCTAAATTACTTCTCTGAAAAGGCCCCATTTCTGCCGAAACTTCTGCCCCACGAGAATTACTGGTATGGGATGAGTGTGTATGACATGTAAAAATGGTTTTGATTCTATGGGGTGCCCATGCGTGTAGAATGAGGAGGTGGATAACCACCGCACCGGTGGAACCAAGGGGTGCAAGTTTCCATTGGAACTCCACAGAGTCCTCATGGTGGCAAAGTATGGACATTCAGCGCATCATTGGAACCAAAGTGGTCTCGGTCAGCCCCAAGATTCCCTCCAGCCAGTGATGCCCAAAGGCCCAAGATGCTCTTGTTGTGCACGAAATGTTTGGTGCGGACATCACACCAGTCCAGTTGGCTTCAAGAGATTAGGGGAGACAGCATATTTGCGGGGATATGATTGGTTAGGAAGTGGCTCAAAACATCAACCGCTGCGTATACTGGATACCAGCTGCAAATAGTCGCAGTTCATCAGTCGCTCAACCCTTTTGTACCATATTTCAAATTTATGTTCACGAAGGTGGGTTTACTGAACAATGTACCAATTCTCTTTACCCCGAATTTGGTCAGGTCGAGGGATAGAGGCAACCGCCCCCTTATCTGTGAGGCGCGAAGTGCCAGAACTGCCACGCAAAGTGTGACTGCCGCGGCCCGAAGCATTCGACTCCCACGAACCTTCTTGGAGGCCAACCGGGTCGACCATGGGGATTTGGCTCAGCGGGTCGTCAGCGAGTTGTTGTTACTGTATGGGTTGATTGGTTTGTGGTTGATTGGTTTGATGGTTGTAAAGAGGATCTTAGGATCTTAGTCTTAGCCCGTTGCTGGGTTTCGCCATGTTTCCTCGCTCAGTTGAGATGATGGCCCGTCAGATGTTCTTTTTTACAGAGTGACGTCAAGTTCCGTTGAAAATCAAACAGCATGCATGCAGAACGACATACACGTAAATGGTTGCTGCAAGTGGGGCCGGAGGGCCTCCGGTAGGGTGAGTTTCCAACCAAGATTTGGGTATTTGCAGTGACAGAGTTGGGGAGTTGGGTGATGGTTTGTTTCATTGATGATGTTGATAGATAGTTGAGCAGCTTTTGGTTGCTACTATATTGTTCCTACGTCATGTGTCTGTCAATCTTTTCCAAATCCCTTACATTCTGCAAGTCTTGTGCGGGACACTGCAGGGGCGCAACAAGTCTGTGTATTGCGGTTCTCTATCCCACTCAAGTAGTGACGGTTTTGTTGCTTAAGTTGTTGTTTGAGCCCTTAAGCACTTATGTTATTTGTCTTAGTGAGTTTATGCCCGAAAACCCTTTGAGCAGCAATTAAAATTTGGATTCAGGAAATGTGTGAAATCAAATGAAGTAAGCCAGAATGTCATAATGTCCGCAGAAGCATAGCACACGTGCGAAATTAACTGATAACGTTAAGCCCTTGCTCCAAAGTCCGTGATGTGCGATTGAAAGACTGCAACGGAAGCAGCACACCTGAAATAGCTTCAGGATGATTAGATCATTTCTAGTCTCTCCATTTGCCATGGACAAGCACGAATGACTTCGCATATATATATATAATCGCCTCCGATCACCAAAGATCTGAAAAATATGGATGGGGAACATAGGCATACCACAATGTTTGCTGTTTTATTGCAATTTTGAATGAGTGGTGCCTTACTACCGATGCATTCCACTGCATTCCGCAGATATCTAGTTGGAAGTGCCCTAATGCCTTACTGCCCATGAAACCAGCTGATTTATGATTGCAAAATTGAATGACTGATTCTTTCTAGACAGCGTTGCTAATTTGTTTCTTAGAAATGAAACTTGAGTTCCACAGATGTCATATGGCTACTGATAGTAAATCATTTTTTGATGAAATTGTTTTTCTTGATAAACTTACAGTTTGTAGTCGACATTAATTTCCACACAGTTGGTAGTCCACAAGTAGTTTGTTTCTTGATGTTTCCACAGATGTGTTGCAGTTTGTGGGTCCGTGGTTTGCCCTACAGGCAAGCACTGCGGAGCCTGCCGTGGAGGCGAGGACGACGAAAAGTAAACCATGGAGGTAGGATCGATCAATGAGACCTGAGAACAGCAATGTTTGCTGGTTGGTGGTTGGTGCTGGCTGGTGGTTGGTGGTTGGTTAATAAATCGGGATACTAAGCAACAAACTTATGGTTAAACACCTACTGGTTGGTGGTTTGATTCACATTTTGCTTATTTTCCCTAGTAGTTGTTAACAAATGGTTGGTTGACAAGCATTTTTTCATAGGGGTTGAAACCACCAACCTGACTGCAGTACGAACTTTCTTGATAATTGCAAGCCCTACTGCAATGGCTATATTTTTTTGTGACTTTGACGAGGATTATTGCCATTGCAACTCCTGCGATTGGAGATGTACAAGAAAAACGCATGGACTAGCATGTTGGTTAAAGACAACAATGTACGAGTGCTTATGCCATCTTATGCCTGTTGTTGATACACCCAAATTTGCATCGGAGTGCTATAAGTGACCACTAATTGATTTCCTGCATGGCATCCATTTAATCTGAACACAGTTGATTCCGCCATTGCAAGACCACAATTATGTAGCGAAGGTCGACATGCAAAATAGGAAGGGACCAATAGTTGTTTGTTGCATGCGAGGAGTTGGGTTCAAGACCTGCTTAGACATGTCACCAATGAAGTTGTGAATATCACGAATTTTATGCACGATTGTAGAGCCGATGTTTTCGTGTGCTGGCAAAATATGGCCATGGTTTCATGACATCCTGGATTTTGCCTGCCAAAGAGCATCAGTATGGTGGTTTCTCAAGTCATAGGGGACCCCCCAAATCATAAACGATTAACCATTTAGACGACACAAACCAGCCATAACTTGGGGGTTCCCTGTGGCTTAAGAAACCCCCGTATTGTGGTTCTCAGTCGTGCTGTGTCCCACGTCCCTTCCGACAGATTCGGGTGACAGGTGCCGACAGATGTCCCATCTCCGACCTCGCCTGCAGCAGTGGGTGAACCCAGGGGCAGCACCGAGGCATGGCGGAGAACTGGTATGTTCTCACCGTTGGTGCTGGCTGGTGGTTAATAGTGGTTAATAGTAGGGGACAAGAAGCAACAAACTTATGGTTAAACAACTACTGGCTGGTGGTTTGATTGACATTTTGCTTATTTTCCCTGGTGGTTGCTAACAAATGGTTGGTTGACAAGCATATTTTCCATAGGGGTGGTCAACCACCAACCAGTGGTGGCATCTCAAAATGTTCGGATTTCCTTGCAGACACATCAGACAACGTCAGGGAATGGCTGTGCTGCAATGTTATTTTTCCGTAGCAAGGCGTTGGGAAAAAATGGCAAGGATTGCTTGATCAGTGTGCTGGGGTCAACATTGTGTGCCCTGAAACACCCAAGACAACGGGTGATTCACCTAGCTGCTAACACATCAGCCCTGAAAAAATGACGGGCACGGTGGGAGTACGCAAGGGTAATCGTTTGCAATCGCCTTCTTAGTGCTTCTTGTGTGTTTTGGGCATCGCTTGGGAGCAGGGCCCAAATCGACAAGTGGAAAGTGATCACAACAGCAGTGAAGACAAGGAATTGACTCCATCACAAAGCACATGTTTGTTCCAAAGGTCAAACCGGAACTACACCATACATTTCTTTTACACAGGAAATCCGTAAGTATGTGCGCAAAAATATGCAAGCATTCAATCGTACTTAGAAAGCTTATCGCACACAATATTGGCACCATTTATACTTAGAAAACATTCAATCGTACTTAGAAATTTATTTGGTACCATTTAGATCCATTTAGATCAAATAGAACAGAGGCAAAGTACAACAGGTACGGCAACAAGACATAATTTCCACATATTGTGTTTAGATGTTTTATTGACTGTTTTACTTTTTAGATGCATAAGGGACTCAATAAAGCAATATCTACAAACAAATAGGCTGTTTTCTAATGGCAACTACCAAGATATTGGGATGCTTGCGTTTACACAAAACACTACAGTAGCTTGTGGGTTGTGGGGTTCGCAATCGAGATGTTTTTGCTCCGTTTGCGGTTTGGGTTTTGGGAAGCGTGTTTTGTTTTTGTTCTGTTAATTCTTTGATTCGCTTACTTAGTTTCATGATAGGTACGTTGGTTGAATCTCGAGTTGAACCATAGCCAAAGGAAAGAAACAAAGTAAGCTACTCTGGCTATGGGATCCCATAGCCAAAGGAGGGGATCCTTTGGGAAATCGTAGCTTTGGGCAAGCTACTCTGCTCGACCCTTCACAGAGAGGTCCTTTTGAAAGATCGCAAGGTGAGGTTCCCAGGTTCGATGCCTCCGTGGCGCGTAATGTAATCAACTCATTTCAGGGTGTCAAATCACGGGGTGATGTCAAATGTGTACATCTGCTGGTTTCTCAAAATATGAGACCCAACTTAAATGGATGGAATTTATGGTTGTACATGGTTTGGATGATTTCGGGGTCCCCTATGACTTGAGAAACCATCATAAATTCTTGTATTCACAGGATTCTTATTTTCTGCTCACGGTCTACATGTCGTGATGGGGCTCTGTCCTGACCAGGACCCAACGCGTGAGGATGAAACAGAACTGCTACCCTCAGTGTGGTCACCCAGCAGATGCACCAAGTAGCTACGACCTGTTGCTACATTTCGTTTGTTTGGGTCGTTTGTTTTTGTTGATAGATGTGACATAGGGTCCCAACAGAATCCCTGGCATCCAAAACAAAACAGAATCAGATGTTCACTTGACCAATTTTCAGGAATGTTTGATACCCAGTTTACCTGACCAAAGTAATCAACGTGATGCAAATTGCAAGCTGCTTAATGATTTAATTACACTTCGAGCGCGTTGCACGTGGAGAACAAGACCTAGCTTCTCAAGGAAAGCCTGCTCGGACAGGGGAAAGCCTCTTTGGTACGAACCTGTTCCTCTTTGAGGAATCTGATGTGAATTGCGGATATTTCCCCGGTTTGGTCAAGACTTGGCAGTCAAAGTCCTGTCACCAAAATGGTTGGAAGTTGAAGAGTGAGAGTGAGAGAATCTATCCACGTTTGGCTTGTCATTGACCAACAACAGCCACTTTATCTCAGTTGACTTGTAGCCACCCCATTCGCTGATTCTTTGATGTTGACTATTTAGTAATATGCCGATGGAAATAGTGCTTGGTTGTGACGCCATAACCCCGGAGTTACTCCTGGATGGTTTCTACTGGTTGCCATTGGTTCCTGCTTCAGTTGCTGCTCCTGCGCTGTGGGAGGTGGTACCACCAACTGCCACAGCCGCGCGTGGGGATGAGGAAAGGGGTTGTTGCAGCCCATCCTTCTCGCAGTTCAGCAGTCAAAGGTTCCCATAGGTGACCTGTGTATAGATGTGTTTAGTCAGGTTGGTTTACACTTCGTCATTACATGTCATTACCGGCTTTGTTGAGAGCTATGATACCCCGCTGATAACAAGAGTATGATTGACTTACATGTTTTTCTCGTGGGAAAGTCATGGGTTTACTAGACAAGACTTGTTTTGTACGGATGGGAACTACATGAAACCTGCTTTGGGCAGATCAGAGCTAGGCAAAATTGGTTTGCGCACGTAGAGGTTTGGGAACAGAAAGGAAATTTGGAGACAACAAACCAGGGGAGCACTGGCAAGGCTTTTAGTAAGCCTATATCCCTCCCCATACCGTACACCGTAGAGCTCAGAATAAGACAGAGAAGAAATGATCAGATATTTAAGCAGATTTTTGAATACCAGCCGTTCGGCTTAGCAACAGTTGAGCCTCATTTCGGGCACATCTTGCAGAATGCTGCGGCCACGTTGGCGCCATTTTGGGCGATCTGCGCCACATCCGACCTATCTTCACTCCATCTTGGCGGCATGTTGGCCTCAATGTTGGATGCTGCTCACTGGACCGCAGGAAAGCGTGGAATATCTCCAGTCAGCACCACCAGCTCTGTCGCCCACGGCTGGGGAACCCAGTGCACATCAAACCGAATCTAATATAAACCATGCTCAACGCATTTGAACACTATGTTGGCATCTTCGTTGGGCCTGTCCATAGCTATGGTGGTACCCCTACTTGCCATACCCACATCCTCAATTTCCAATGATACATGAGCAAGGATTTGTCCCATCCACTGTGAACGTTTGACTTTCCATGGTTCCGAGCAAAGTTCACGTTAAGATCTCCCAAGCGATGCAGTGAAGGGCAGGAGGATCTGGCTAAAGTGTGCTTGTGGTCCGTAAGGGTGGTTACTGTAATGGTGAATGGTTGATGTTGCATGGTTAATTGATCATTGATTGATAATGCTGGTCAAGTTTACGATGTCCTACTTTTTGGTACTGAAGACAACCTATTGCCGATTGGACCATGCTCGAATGGCGGCTCTTGGGATATCACTCAACAGGTCAGTTCCCGGGGTGATGGCAATGGATCCAATTGGCAACGGAGCTATCTTGCCAGCCTGACACCAGCACCACCAGGAGTTGCCAGTTCCAACAGATATGCCATCTCCATCACCGAGAGGAGAGGGGTCGCAACGCGGTGAGCGGTTTGGAATCATAGATCACTGTGGATCACCTAGGGTCACGAATTGGAGGTGCAAGAAGATGATCACAGCCTAAATGCAGCCTCCAAACTGCGCTGTAGAGAGAACTTATCCTGTGGATTCCCGAATCAATTTTGGGTAACTGTGATGTCGCCTGGTAGCTGCGACGGTTGTTTCCAATGATGACCGTACTAGTCCTGTGACGACTCGGACTGTGCATACTTACGAATCTGTGACTAATCCTGCTGGACGAAAAACGAGGGTTGACCAGTTTGAAAGTGCTTGCAGTCGAAATAATCATATTGAGTTTGATAATCTTTGAATTGCCTGAAGGGTGGTGCATGGTGGGTGTGCAGAAGACATAGTTTTCCTTTTTTCTTGACAAGAGTGCCCGTGATGGATCCCGATGGTCCACTGTATATACTTTTTGGATACCATCAGTTGTAATGCAGATGTTCTAGGACACACCTAGCCTATAGCTATATGTTCCTGTTCCAGTCATATCACTTGATTATGTTTCAGTGAGATAAGCAGTGCGGGCATTTCAAAATTGATTTGCTGAGCATTGCAGAGCATATTATCATTTTGTTCAGCTTGGACACATTGACCGTGGTAATATGCAAAAAAGGAACAGCAACCTCAAGCAACGCAGGCAATGACATTCCACCAAATTCCATTGATTCACATGCGAATTTTGCTTCGCTAGACCATTCAGTACATGTTTGAGATACTCATCAGGGTACAGCAGTTTTGACCCATGAGTGCCGCCCATGACCATTTTCGAGCGGCGATTGAAAGGTGAGTCTTACAGTATATCCTTCCTTCCTGTGATCATGAACAGCTTCAAATCACCACACCTTTCCCGATGGATTTCCAAGAAGAGCTATGGACTTCTCATTCTTGGCACAAAATTCCGGCAACATCAAGTGCACGCATGGCATGGCTAAGAAGGTTGACGCTATTGATACGCAAATGTGACTTTCCGGGGATGGAGCTGGGCCCCCCATTCCCACTACATCCAGTCGTTTCAGGAGTTGAAGTGCCGGAGGAGCCGACTGCGCTGCACATGTCGTCCTCGGCGATGAACCTTTCATCTTCGGCCATGTTGGGGGATCCCAGATCTGTGTGGTGACCCAAGGGAACCATCAGTAACCCCAAAAACAAAATAGCGTTTTCCGAGTGATCAGAAGCATATATTGATTTTCAACGCTAGAACCCATTGGCAACTCCAAATCAAACAAGTAGAAAACAACGTGGGTTTTGCCCAACAATTGCGCAAACGTTTTTTTTGCAAAAAATATGAAGTTGTCCACGAAAATCCTGTATGGATCTCATAAAACACCAGTTGGAGACCACAAAGATTCCCCTGTTCACGATGGTTGTTTTTGGTTGTTGTTGGTTAGTGTTGGTTCGTGATGGTTGGTGCTGGCTGGTGATGGCTGGCGATGGTTGTTAATGGCTGTTGATGATTGATAGTGGTTGATAATTATCATCAATTGTGATTAAGAATATGTGGGTTAATAGTAATTGATTATTAACTACGGTTACCATCAATTATCAATGATGGTTAATAATTACCATCATAATTGGATAATGGTTACTAGTCTAGTCGTATTGATTATCAATTATGGTCCATAATGGTCACCTATCATAATTTGATAACGGTTGCGAGTGGGTAAATCATGGTTGATACCCTCTGGCAAACTAACCTGCAAGCTAAAAATCACCATTTGTTGTAGGTAAAACCATCGTAAATGGTGGATGTTCCCCTTCTAGGTTAGTTTGCCAGTTTGTGGGTTACTAGTGATTGGTTATTAACTATGGTTACCATTAACTTGGGTAAATCATGGTTGATAATGATATGAACATCATCCTCCTTGGACCACGGGCGGGAGCTCGCTGTTTCCCGTGCGTCCGGACCCAAGGATTGGTGCCAGCTCCTCGCTGCCCAAGTCCCCATCGGAGATGTGCCATGGCGTAACAAGCGAGCCGATGGTTGACCTGTTTCAAATGGTTGGAAACTGTTTGTCTAACTGTTTGCTTGGCTGTTTGTCAAACTGCTTGTCTACCTGTTTGTCTATCTGTTTGTCTGACTGTTTGACTCACTGTTTGTCTACCTGTTTGTCTCACTGTTTGTCTAAGTGTTTGTTTGACTGTTTGCTTGACCGTTATTCAATTCGTTTGTCAAAAGTGTTTTCGTTGAACCAAAAGTATTGTGGAACTTTGCTCAGGGCTGAGTGGCTGGTGCTGCACGGCTGAGTGGGGAAGCGGGTTGAAAGCAATGGATGGCCAGTCAGACCTCGGATAAGCAAGCCACGTTGCATCTTTGTGGTGCCCTTTTGAGCTGTTTCTCCTTGAGAGTTTCCGCCACCATTGGGCACCATTGGTCCCCCATTGGTCCTCATTCAGCATCTTGCCCTTTCAATTCGGAGGCCTGTGCCCACAGAACAGCCGGGGCCCACTTCGCCGGCAGAGGCACGGCACGCCGAACTGCGGCCACCATGAAATCTTTGGAACGAAAAACGGATCATCAGAGAGATTCAAATGTAGAAGCAAGTAGAATTTTAGAGTTTTAACTTTTAACCCCTAGAAATCTACTTCTGATTTTGATGGTAGTGAAGCTGCACGTGCTGAGCCAGCCCGGAGTGAGACTGAGCTGAAGGGGCTTGCCCCCCCCCCCCAGCCGCAGCGTCGATTCCCAGCAGTGAAACACTGAAAGAATGATCCTGCCAGCGGTGAACATTGGTGGATGGGGGATTCAAATCCTAGTTTTGGTTCATTCAGTGCGTTTCCGACATGGTCTTAAAAGTGTCCATGCTTTTCTGTATTGCTTGACATGGTCAAAAAATGTTGCATTGCAATCTCAATCTTGTATGATGTAAACCAACACAGCTGCATGACATGTAATGAGCATTTGGAGGCCAAGTAGCTCAGAAGGTTTACAGTCTTATGCAGTACATTGTTGGAGAAGGTATGGAACTCACAACAGTACAGCGCGGTATACAATATAGGCCCACCCACCGAAAAGCCTATACATCACGATCCCAATGTATTTTACTGTGCATGATACATCCCATGTTTGTGATATTTGGTGACCTGACATAAATTGATTTGTAGTCTATGCACTAGTGCTATACATACGTAGACATAGGATGTTCGATTTTTTCAACTTCTTTGGGGTTGCATTCGCTTATACGATGTGTTGGTTCTCACAGGTTGTAAGTGCAGGACCATACACATATGGGTCCATTACCCGTTTCCTTGGTGCCATTCTTCTTGCTCGTAGAATGATTCAGATTGATAGGGGATTACTTGTCGGTCATTGGCTCGATTTTTTGTTTGAGATTCCTCATTGGCTGACAAAAGAGTTTTGGTCGTGGCTCATGTGGCAGTCTAATCTTTCTCTTTGGGTCGTTGTTGTTTCAGAATATGCTGATGTACTGATCTATTCAATACTATCTACTACATCTGTAACTGAGACTGTAGGAGGTTCCCAAGATTCGTGAAACCACTTGTTTTCCGGAATGCTTCTTGATGCCACACACTGGAGCTGTCCCTGAACCAAGATCCCCCAACCACCTTGACATCTTGAAACTTGGATTTTGAATTTGCCAACTCGGAAAAGTCGAGGCTTTCCATTCGGACGCGGTACAACATGGATTTCAATATCTGGCTGGTCGACAGTCTTGGGCTTGCCCCTGGCTGCCTTGGACTTGGTGCGTGTGACTGCCACATGAATACAGCCTGAGAGGTGTTCAACTTACAAAAGTGGAGGAATTCCCTCCGTTTCTCCGCTACCGGGACGCCCAGACATGTTGACCATGGTCAGCGGAAAGAGATTTTCCTTCATGGAGGATGTCTTGGGATTGGCCGCCCACAAGAGAGTTGGAACTTTCGAAGGCAACTGTTCCCGCAAACTTAGCATCCAGCCCGTGCCAGGATGAGGATGAAGAAGGGCTTCCAGTGCCCGGAAGATTGGGTAGTAGGGCTGGCATCCTGGGCTTTCAAATGCGGGAGAGAAACGTGTTTGTAGAGACTTTTTGCAATAGTATCAGCAAACTGTATTTGATTTCTGCGGTTTCTCTCCTTCTTTAAAGTTATGTTTTCAATATAGATACAACCCCGGGCTGCCCACCATTCCCAAGATTTGCTGTTTGGGAAGGGACACCTGGTCAAATGCAGAAATTGTAAGATGGTTCTCAGCAGTAGGCCTTGGCGTGCGGCATCTGATACCAGAAGCATGAACGCAGAGTAGGGCTCCTTTCTGAGAAGAGCATAGGCATTTGTGATCAATTCAAAAGGTTTAGTGGGTGCCAACCGTGGGATTTTACCAAAAAACTGAGAAGTAGAGCCGCCAATGATGGCAGCTGTTGCCGCGTGTGTGTTTGGACAGGGCCACTGTCATTGTTTGGAAAGGCCACATGGCATGCAGCGATGTGAAAACCCAGCTGATTTTTTCCTTGACCATTTGGGATTTTATTCATAGTGCATGAGTCCCGTGCAACAATCAGAGACTGCTTGGATATGAATTCAAGGATGCCGTCTATGTTTGGCCCATTCGCGTGGGTATGCAACATGTTGATCGTTGTTGCTTCTTTAGCCATCCTGTGATGCGCCATGTTGAGTTTTCAGCATTCTGGAAAATTGGTGACTCCTCCACGACTGTTGAAACCATCGCTTTGATGGCCCTGATTCCCCACCATTTCCTGGAGACTCTAACGTATCCCACTCAGTGTCGGTCGTTGTACAAAAACATGCCTTTTTCCTGATGATCCTTATAGAACAAATCATGTGTGTATATATTCGTCTTCCTATATTTCGTATGTTTCGATTGTTTTTGGCATAGACATGCAAATATATCTGGTGGTCAAAATACATTTTATCATTTTGCATCCGCAATCAATCAAAAACAGACATCTTTGCATATACGCATCAAATGTGCGAAGCAAAAAGGGATCAACCGTCTGCGCTTTAACCATTGACCAAGACTAATTGAGAGCCGCACAGCGCAGGTGCCAGAAGTTACTTCTGCCTTCACGTCTGAACCCAGCGCTGTCGGCTGCCTGCAACAAGACAATGCTGGGAAGGGTGTGGCATGGAATGTCCAGCCTGTGATTTTCCTGAAGTGCATTTTTTTCGGCCCACATTACTTGCTGGGATACCTTCAAAAAGAGTCTTAGCTTAAGCAGGTTGCTAAATGAGCAAGGAATAGGTTATGGAACAGAATAGTTGCTCAATGCAAGATAAGTTACCCTCTAAATGAGCAAGGAAAATACTTACCTGAGCAGGTTTCTAACCTTAGCCTAAACAGCAAAATATTTATCTTTTGGTGACACTTGTGACAATTTAATTTGTTTGCAAAAGGTTTGGTCTTGACATCCGGAGCTGCCATTTTCAGTGGATATGTTCCTTCATTTCGTCATTGAAAAAGTTGGGAACTACGTGGAACGACATGGAATTACTGACATTTTATGAAGTGAATGGCTTCACTACTGACAGTTTGTAGATGGGTTAAATGGCTTCACTACTGACATTATGATACTGCTGACTCATGAGTTTCAGTAGTTTTTGATAAGTGAAACTGCTGACATTTTATCACCCATGCATTCCAGCAACACTATGGGGGCTTGACTAACTCAGGTGCCGGTGCCCGCGCTGGTGCCCACGAGCACCGCCACCAACACCCGGTCGGTGCCGAGTGAGCTGGGCAGCTCAGCCAGGGGGAGACCCCCCACGGGACACCCAAGCGACGCCCGAGGTATCCCTGGTCCCTGAGCCTTACTGCTCTGCCCTCGAAAGGTCCGACAACTTGATGATACTTGATGCTTGTGCCAGAATTTGAAGAGGGCAAGTTATGCTGTTCCAAACATGTTGATGTTGTTTTCGTGTTTGCATGTTGAATGGATAAAACATGACATGTAGTCTGTATATGTAGGCCATATACCGATCATGAGGCCATCAAAACGGATGACTGCACATGTGTAAGTGATATTTGACAGCCGCTTTAGTATTGGGGCCTGGGAAATATTGATGTTGGGGGCTTTACTGTCGTGCTGCTAGCAGTGGTGATGACCCATAGGAGGGGCAAATGCATTGCCCACATGGCACGTTTGCTCCCACATCGTTGGTAGAAGCCGGTTGAATCACAGGCAGTCACAACCCGATAGCGTATACCATTGTTGTTTCAAGCGGCCGCCGCCTCACCTTTTAGCTCTTGATCAATGCATGTTTCATGTGTGATTCATTAGGAGGCCCAAGTGTGGAATAATCGCTACAGGAACAGGAGAGCAGCAGAATGCAACTATTGACTACTGACCAATCAATCCAGATGCAAAGGCTGGTTTTGTTGTGGAATAAGTGATGATCTTCCAATGTGTTTTGTTTGGTTACAAGAGTTTCGTCATGGTTCCAATAATTAGCGGAAAATAAATTCCTTACCGCGTGTTTGTTCGTGCCCATGATCTAGATTTTTTCCCCCTGGCAAGTGGCGTTGCCAAAGTGTTTCCATGGGTCATGGTTGCGGAACATGCTATATAATTGTTTCCTCACAGTGTGTGATGTTGTGTTGCAAAGGAGAAGAGCATAACAGCTACTGTTGTGTCATGTTCCGAATCAACATCCGATGTGGTGGCAAAAACAATGTGCTGCCATTGTCTCACGAAATCCAGCAAGCGGTCGATTCAGTGCTTCAGCAAGCAACTAATGCGCCAATTGGCCAGCCTCCTTTTACTGGTGACATGTGACAAAACTAAACAGCTGCGGGTCAACTGTGCCATCTCCGAATGGATTGTTTTCCAACGAGACCTTACCATGACAAGGGTTCGGCTCTTGGCAGCGTGAAATCCAGGACGCAAGGAAAGTGGATATGAGCGGTACACGGTGCAGCTAGGCATCGGATTGATAACTTCCATGATTTGTGATTTCCCATGACTTCCATGCGCAATCTGAGACTATTATTGCAGATGGTAGCTTCCAATCATGGATGGGTTAAGATGGCCCTAAACAGTCACGGCGTCAAGCTATAGCGAAACATGATCCAACTCAGCCAGATCCCAGCCTAGCGGCTGGCGCTAGTAGTTCGGCTGATAAATGGGAAGACCACGGCGAAAAAGAAAATTGTTGAGGGGTGGGGTAAGCTATTTTCCATCCGTGTCCAATCCCGCATTTGTCTTGAATCTCAGTACGTGTACTGCCCAAAATGATTTTATTAGACGACTTTGGACCAAACAAGTCATCCAAAGATAACGATACTAGCAAGTACTAACCCGTTGGGCCGCCTGTTAAACAAACGCATTCTGAAACTTACAGGGTCAAAACATGTGAGATTAGATCCTATTTCTTTGCGGCCCATATATCAGCTCATATATGTATATGTTTTTGCGGCGGCAGATGACCCCGCGTTCGCAGAGCGTGCAAGGGGCACCAGTATCAAATTAGCCAGCGGTATAAAATCCAGTGTGTTCATCATCACCGCCAGCAGAAGAACAAGCCCTGACAGAACGAGTGAGAGTCAAGTGATACTAAGTATTGTTGAGTGGGAATATCAAGTGGGACTCATCGTGCTGACATGTGGTTGCCGCTCTTACATATATATATATATATATATTTAGATATATATATCTAAATATTTAAGGTTATGAAGAAAGAAATGCAGTAGAACAGTTTTTGACTCACAACTATGTCGATACAGGATTGTGCTCAGACATAGTCATACAGCCACCATCAACCACCCAAGTCATTGTGACGTTTTGAGATTTCGGGCATAGTACCGTGCTTTTGGTGGATGTAGGACAAACATGGACATGGAATGAAACATATCCTGCTGCGTCGAGAGACAAGGGCATGGACGACTCGGTGACATCATTGAAAGCTACTATCCGGCAGACTACTGGACAATCATTCTAAATCCATCTAAATGCTACGTTTTCAACGCCCGCACACCCTGAATATGGTGACCGCAGTCCCGAAGAACAATCTTGGTTTTATTAATGCGAAGACCATGCCGTTGTCAGTCGAACATTGCTCTTTTCCATATAAATGAAGAATCATCATTGGTTGATCAACATCGCCATGCAACTAATGATTGTCCAGAGCTACCTTCCTAAACTCCACCCCAGATGCAGCTACCACGGCTTGAGGCCAACGCGATCAAGGAATATCAGCCCACGAGAACGGCGACCGTGGCAACACAGTCGGTGGCGCCCAGACCTGGAGGAAAACATTTTGTGGATGTGAGTCATGCGGAGGTTTGGAGTTGCTTTCTTGGATTGACAGGTTCATCCTTGGCTATTGTATCTGGTTCGGACATTTGTACAGAAAAGATAGATTCCACAATCAAAGAAATTAATGACAGATCAATGGGAGAGTCTTGCTCATTAGGAAGCATCCGTCAGTTCCATGGAAACGACGCAATCATTTATGTTGTGCGCAACCCAGAGGGAGCAGTCTGTAAATGACTTTAGGTCACTCAAACCTTTTCAATTCTCATTTGCGTAGAAACCAAAACCACTGGTTGTCACTGGTTGTTTGTATACATCACTTTTGCCGCAGAATGCTTCTTCAATTTCGGCAATGATATAAGAATTGTCAAAGCATCACCTGCTGAGGCCTCTCGACAGCTTTCCAACTGCGACAGCCCCGCCGCAGGCAAATTGTCTTTGTGTGGTGCCGTGGCGATATGTCAAGATGCATCGAGATGCGAAATGTCCCCGGCAAATTGTTAATTTTCCTGGAATGTTTTTTCAAATGCATGCGTATACATGTACATTGTTACATACATGTAGAATATATGTACGCACGTGTATGTGCAATTGAAGGAAAATGTCAAATTAGCTGTTTTGTGTAGATGTTCCTGTCTCAGTCAAGTCCACAGCTGTGACACATGTCGGGCCAGGTTGATCCTGAGCCAGCCTTGATGTCTTCTGCGCTCGTGTCCTCAGGCTCTTTGGTGACTTGTGGATATTTTGCTTGTCACCTTGGCGCCAATGCAGTGTGGGAACCGGACATAGCAAGGGAGTATCCTTGATATCACCGATCAACAACCAGAGGCAAAACAGAGCTGGATGTATTTATTGCCCCTTTCTATCCCTTTCCATTGTAGATGTTCATTGTGGCTTTGGATGGCTTTGGAGATTGGTTCTCTTGGGGGAAAACAGTGCGTACATTTCAAAAATGTATGGAACATAGCTCCGAATCCACTCGGCTTTGTGCTCCTGGAATTCAAGTTCCAATACATTTTGGATTGTTGATTTTTTCTTTGGATGCCCCTTTTGCCTTGTGCACAGGCATGGGGAGCAGCGCTCATGGATTCGCCAAGCGTGGCGGTTGGGGTCTTGGGGGCTCAATGCAGACGCTTCAGGTTGCTTGCAATAGGAATAAGGGCATCTCCCTTAGGGGGGCATAAGGAGAATGAGGAAATTCCAAGGAGTGTACGCAGTGATGTGCACTCCGCCACTCCGCTAAACCCTCTCAAGCTTGTGAGATTCTTGTAGGCGCAGACGGGGAGAGGTTCAAAATGCCTGGATTGCTAGAATTGCTCTTTGCGATTTGGGTTTTTCATGTTTCAAGTTCTTGTTTTATCTTGTCATTTTGGGTCATTGTATAATTATGTGTTGCCATGTGTTTGTCATGGTTGCATTATTTTGCATTGTCATTTGGGTCATCTAATATGTGCAATTCTTGGTTTTTGTTTGTCATGGTGTTCAAATGTTCGGCCTGTGTGTTTGTGTTTTTCATTTGATTTGTCATGTTTGGTATTTTTCCATTGTCATTGAGGGTATGTAACCATAGTAGCATTTGTTTTGCATGGAGATTGTACTTTCCTCTGAGTTTCTTTTCTTCGATTCTTGTTTGCGTTCCATTGTTCTTGTGTCTTCCTTTTGCTCAGTATTTCTTCGCTTCGACTTTCCATGTTCAGTGGAAACGCACCAATAGTTCTTATCCATGCAAGCCATTGTGGAGACATCCAAAATCAGATCGTCGTCAAACAAATCACCTTCTTGCGCGAACCGGAAAGACATAAGAAGAAAAATGCGCCAAACAATTCAAATCCTTTGCCATAAAGCGCCGTTACTTGACACCTTCACTTTGTGATTCACGCAGGACCCTTGTGTCCTCAGGTGCCTACTGAGTTACCATCACCGGCAACTTCCCCACTGGGAGAGGTGCAGCGGCGCCGTGGCAAATCCCGAGGAGTGCAATGCTTGACCATTCATCAACCATGGCCGATCATAAGCGTCATGGGTGACGTGTGAGTGTGGCCGTAGGTAGCGGAGTAGTAGAGTAGTGGATAGTAGTCAATAGATTGTGGCTGTGGTGTTTTCAGGTTTGCTCTGGCTGGTTCTCCAGTTTTTGAGTGGGGCCGAGCTGCAACGACTTCGATGTTCACTGGCGCACGCATGTGATGTTAGGCAACTCATTTCGGGGTGGAGGGAAGCGGTCGGGCTGCCAATCAGTGATGATTGTTGTTTGGTGATGATTGAAATCATTATGGTTCATGAATGTTCAATTACAATCCCCTTCTTCCCCCTGTCTAAACTAATTGGTTTGGTTATTTTGTTCATTTTTCTCAGGAGACTTCCGATGGAGACCAAAGTCCAGATTCCAATTTCACCTACTGAACCGAATTTGAATAGTTGGCAAGTCCAATACGAGGACTTACAGCCAGCAACGTGGATTCGAAGTGGAAGCAGTGGGCCATCAGCGCAACACAGTAGGCAGTAATGAGTAGTAGTTGGTTGTAGGTGGTAGTCATAGGTATCAGTTTGTAGCCTCTAGGCCAACGAAATTTCAGCTCTATTGGGGAGGGACATTGAGGCGGGGGGTCGTGGGGCAGGGCTCGCGTTGACATGCAGGCGCTCAGGCTTGAGAAAGTTCCAGTGCCTGCGCCCGTGGCCGCGCTATCTCCGGGCCGTGGGAAGCCTCGGACATGGGGCGTTGCCCTCCAGGTCGGTGATTTGATGAACACCAAGAAGCAAACTCAATGCAAGAGGATGCGCCCTGAGATCTTGTTATTTCGTCCAGAATGAGATGACGCGATGATTCGGAAGTTCTGGATCGGTATAAATATCTATATATAAGCAACGATATTTGATTGACCAATGGCGAATGACCATCAGATAGCAGCCAGTAACCATATTGATGATGATGGTGATGATGATGGTTATGATGATGACGACGACTATGACGATGATTGTGGTGGTGATGATGATGAAGATATGATGAACATGATGACATGATGACATGCTGGCATTCTGGCATGCTGGCAAGATGACATGATGACATGATGACATGATGATGGTGATGGTGATGATGATGATGGTGGTGGTGGTGATGGTGATGGTGATGATGATGATGGTGGTGGTGGTGATGGTGTTGATGATGATGATGGTGGTGGTGGTGATGATGATGGCGGTGGTGATGATGATGAACAACAACCAGCTGCTTGATGAGAGCATTGGTTTCGAGCATCTTCCCCTGCAGCAACAAATGCTGGGAATATCGGCGATAGTTCCCTCGGGCGTCAAAATGATGGGCAGACCTTCTTCTGCCATGGATATCACTGCTTCATGCACCAGCTTATCGATGACTGACTGTGCATATTTGTGCGGATGCAATTTTTCAATATCTCCATGACTGTCCATGACTGCAAATGTCTCCATACATCAAATTGATTGTAGGCCGAGGGGTGCTCCAAACAATTCTGATAACGATGATCTTCAGGCGGCAAACCATCCACTTTGTGGAGTACCACTCAGATCTACGTGTTGGAAAATTCTAGGAACATTGATCCAACAGGTCCTTCCACAGTTCTTGTTGTTCGATGTTTCAGATTGTTTGCTCTCAAGTTCCTTCGCAAGAAGGGGGCGCTCTGTCTTGATTCTCCCATCGCCAAGTGATGCGTCTCAGAGCTAGGTTTGGGTCGAAAATATGGATCCTGTCACCGGTTAAGAACTGCAAGGTTCATGGGCATGTTCAGGGCCTGAACTTCAGACTGTTCAGGGGACGCCAGTTTGAAGTCCATTGAGGGGTTGATCATGTGAGCCATAGTATTTTCCATGGTTAACATTTCGCACATATACTTGATAAACCATTGCCTTATATTGCCGTATCGACATTCAATGGGCCAGAAACAGCTATGGCGCTGCGCAAACCTCACTCATGCAAGCTTGCCATGTTCTTGATGCCAAAAGTGCCAACAAAACCAACAAACATCTGACGCTGCAATTTCAGCAGTACCTCGACCTGTGTAGACTTTTTGTCTTAGTCAAGTCCACGGCTGTGACACACGTTCCATTGAGCCAGGTTGCTCCGGAGTCCGCCTTGATGTCTTCTGCGCTTGTGTCCTCTGTGTTGACTTGCTGTTTTTTTCTGGCCAACTTGCTACCAATGTAGCTTGTCAGCTTGACATATCAGCGGCGTATCACTGATAACATCATTAAAAAAACTGGCGGCAAAACAGAGCTGGAAGGGTTCATTGAAGATGGTGCATTGCGGCGTTGGAGATTGCTTCTCTTCGGGGAAAGAAAAGGCATGCGTGACTGCATGACGTTCCAAGACTGTATGGAAACAAGGTATTTTTTTGTGATTTACAATACAGCGGAATCCAAAACTGTTTAATTTGCATTACGTTCACAAATCAAATTTGTGAAAGAGCGGAGGAATCGTTTACAATACTGCTTGTGTAGAATTTGGTTGCGAGAAGTGTTTAATGCTTTTGGTGGGCTACCGGAAGTTGCCCAGTGTCTCCAAATTTGGCCCTAGGGAATCGCCAGGCCCCTCTATCATTTTTGCGCATTTGATGGACAGTTTCCTAAGGATGACAATGCTACAAGGATTTACTTAACAGTAAATCTCCAGTGTTCATTATGTTATGTTGGGTTTTAGTATGTTTTTCGTACCTTAGCAGGAGGTGTTGTATGGGCGAGGCGAGCTGAAACCACAACAATCCGGACTGCCACACCCGACACATAGTGTTGTTTTATCTATATTTGCATCGCAATTTTCAGGCACGGCTCATGTTTCCATGTTTTGTTTGGAAATCATCACATTCCAATACATGTTGGTTCGTAGTTTTCTTCTTTGGATGCCCCTTTTGCCTTGCGCGCAGGCATGGGGGATAGCAGTGCTCCTGTGGATTCGCCAAGTGTCGCGGTTGGGGGCTTAAGGGCTCAACGCCGACTTACCTGCAAGATGTGTTAACGTATCAAGCACAAAAATAGGGATCACATGCGTTAGAGCTTTTTTGCACCTATGTGTTCCAGTATTTGATGGACCAATGAATACAATCCAAGGCAAGCTTGCAAAAATT
Source organism: Symbiodinium kawagutii (assembly GCA_009767595.1). Classification (NCBI taxonomy): domain Eukaryota; class Dinophyceae; order Suessiales; family Symbiodiniaceae; genus Symbiodinium; species Symbiodinium kawagutii. The sequence continues at coordinate 24,463 of VSDK01011814.1, forward strand.
GTTTTGAACATGGAATCTGACAATAATGATCCAGCCAATCCTTTGTAAGGCATCCTCTGAAAGCACATTCATTTAAAACGATTCATGGCCGGACATGGCCAACTCTAAGATGCAAGATGTGATACAATGATGAATTAATCAGCTGTACGTCTCTCTCCAAGATACCAAAAAATAAACACAGGCGCGAAGCAATAGTGCAGATATCCAATCGTGAGAGGACATAAAAGTGGAGGTGAATGACCAGTGCTGGAAGCAAGAATTGTGACAATGAATTTGAAAAACATTTTAGTCAGGCTGTGTGGAAATCAAGTATATTTTGAGCAAAATAGAAGCACATTGCCCAGGTTGGCAGACAGGTCCAAAATTCTAATTCCATAAGTTTCAAGGAAAAGCACAGTATGAAATGCTGCATCACACATGCGGTGGTAATGTTGCAGAAATCGATCACTGTCTATCAACCATGCACGCCACTGTGGAAACATCCAAATTCAGATCCTTGGCGAACAAATCACATGTTGCGCAAGAAAAAAGTACAGGGCAAAATGCTCCAAACAATTCAAATCCTTCATCATATGGCCGCGTTACTTGGCACCTTCGTCTTGCGATTCATGCGAGACCTTTGTGGAATCTTCAAGTGCCTACTGAATTACCATCTCCAACTTCACCCGTGGGAGAGGTGCGACCCAGCCAAGGCAGTTTCTGAATGGTGACGGCGGAATGGTGCAACTACAAGCTGTGACCGAGCCAGTCATAAACATTATGAGTGATACGTGTGTGTGTGGCTGTGGGTCAAAACCATGTTCATCTGGTTGTTGTGATGAGCACAATAGATATCAAAGATGAACAATGCAAGCAGTATTAATTAGGTACGCCGAATCATGGAATATACGGATGTATTTCTGGGAATGTGATGAATCAACCTGTTTGTTGGCAAGTACAAAAAGTAACAATCAGACATCTCAATGTGCATCGGTGACATTTCAGAAATCTTCAGACGAATGAGAACCTAGTCGAGTGCTGATTAAGGTATCCATTTTCGAGGATGTTTTCAAGCAGCACGTGCTAAGGATGCACCAGCCACCGAACAGTGTGGATCGCCTTAAGGTCGGGCAATAATGTTTGCGTTGGCATCCAGTCAAAGTGATGCGAACTGGGGTTGTATTTGCTGGATAGTTTTGCTACTGTAACATTTGTGCTATTGACTCGCTTCATGGATTAATTGTTTTATTCCACACCATTCTCGCATAGGTGCACTAAGTGGGACTACATGGAATCCGACTCCAGCCCATCTGGATATTCGAGATTACAACTAATTCAAGCAGACTTACATAAGCGACTCAGACGAGGTCAACTATGAGACTTATGTTGATGAGCTTCAATGGTTTCCGGGTTACCCTCAATGATTCTTTACTCCTAGATGTTTTGAAGATTTTCCGTTTTTTCCTGCTTGGAGTTCTGAGATGCACGTTGACGGTCAATTGCTATAGATGGTCATGCATGAAACTTGTCGGATCTCCGCCCGAATCCGACTTTAATCCCAGTGGCCAGTGGCTAGGGGTGCAAGTGTTAAGTATCACATCCCGTTTCCATGTTTCAGTTTAGAAGTGGCGCATAGAAAGATTTCTGTGCATACATAAATATAAATACATTTGCGTGCGCATCATAGCAAACAACTTACCACATGACTTAGTATGCTTGCTGGGACGCATTCCCCCAAAACTACTGAAAATATCAGGATGAAATCATGAGATGAAATCCCTCCTTTCAAAAACTTCGGAACGAACGCTTACAGTTCCGCGCGGAACGGAGCCCGTCCAACTGGGGAAATCGACAGTCCAGCAGTTCGGTTCCTGGAGGATTCCTAGTGGGTAACAAGTCAGTAGGATCACCCAACCATCAATCAGTAATGCTGTAGTTGAATCAATCAGTTTCTATGTAATGTCAATCCAGGATTAATAAACCCCAGGTTTATTATTTGGGGGGTTACCATTTTAATGGGAAACCAAGGCTTTTGAGGGGTACCCCTTATTAATCAAGAGAGCGGTCCGTCCTGAGGCTGTGAATGTTTGATAGAAATGATTAAAAAACACTGTAAATTACAGGGTTTTATGCGCATGAGGGCACTGAAACCTTGATGAAACTCAATTTTTTATTTACAATTTTAGCTTGATGGGTGCCACACACTGACAGGCACCAAACATTGACAGGCATCAAAAGAAACCAAAAAAACAAAACTTCCCAATCTGTGGGGCCAGGACTCACTAGACTCTGGGTATAGTTGCTGAGATTTTGTTTTTTTGTTTTTTTGATGCCTGTGCAGGTTTGGTCAGGATGGTGGTTTGGTTTTTTTTGGTGTTTTTTTGATGCCTGTGCAGATTTGGTGGCATCAGGTGATCAACCAGCAAAATACATTTGGAGCGTAGACCAAATGCTGTACCTCAACTTTGTTGCTAAGCTGCTCATCCATTTTGATCTTGATCAACCATATAGAGTTAAACATCAATATCATGATTATATGGTCAATACTGGTGATATTGATAAAACACTATTAGTTCTTTATTGAACATAATTAGTAATGCTTCACATCAACACTACTATCACACTCGCAAGAATGATTACTATTTCTTTACTTCAACGCAGGAAGTGGATGGAAATGGCAGTTGTTCTCAATCAAAGGATCATGCAATTTATCACACAACCATCATCAATCATTGACTGATCATATTGGTGTTCTACAGTGATGGTCAACACTTTGAAAGCATGGTCTTATAGTACCAATGCCAGAATTCCAATCTCAATATACCATCATTAACCATATTAGAATGATACTGCTACTACATAGTCATAGCTCATAAGGTTAACCATGATTAGAAATCACCGTGCCTACTAATCCCAGCAGATGTTTTTTTTACTGTTTTACGCGGGTTTTAGCCGCTGTTGTGAGAGAAAACTCTATAATTTACGGTGTTTTATGATGATTTTAATGAAAAAATACATCCCCAGGAGGGACCGTTCTGTTAATCAACCAGGGGTTTAGCTTCATCCTGGGTTTGTATTATCTTGATTGTCTTATTTGGTGTGCAACCTTGGAGGGATGAGCCACAAGCAATGACTGGATCTGCTGACTACATTCCAAGATCAATTGATGGCTCCGACATCACAGATTCCCTATCCCTGCCGTCATTGCCAAAGCATATGGTGCGTCAACATCCATAAGCTTCTTCCAACTGGCGAACCCTGGGCGGAGTATATTGTATTGAGTTCTTATGGTTGTACATCTCCGGTGGGAACTTGCTCCGCGAAATCATCTCTTCATTTGCGAAAAACTGATTCGAAGAACACGGATGTTGTTCTGGCCAGCGGTGAAGCATTTAAATTCTGGAGTGGTTTCTGTCAGAGCATAGATGCGTAGATGCAGACATTCAGATGGATGCCTATGATTGATTGCATTCTATTGGTGGTTATCCCCCATTGATTGGTTAATTAATATTGACCCATAGCCGTTTATTGACCATTTTTGCCAATTTTCACCATTCATTGCCCATTGCATGTGATTCTGACTGCATGCTGATCTGGTAGTTGTCAACCCCTTCATCCACAACCGTTCATGGCGAGGCCACAGTGCCCACCATGCTCCCTTTGCCCACTGAGTCGCTGATCATGGCTGCACCTGGGGGCTCATGGTGACACCTTGGAATTCACAAGGACTTGAAGTTTCTGAGGAAGAGACAGGAAGAGAAAGGAAGAGAAACTAAGTATGAAGAACATTGAAGAACTTGTGAATCAGTGCCCTTCGGCAATTGTTCCTTCGTGTATGAACTGGTTCAGCTCTGAACTGGAATATTGTGGACTATCATGGACTGAATCATTTGATTTGGTAGAACTGATTCAGAAGAGGCTGGGCGAAGGGCCTTTCACAGAAGGACTGGTTTTCCTCGCATGTCTTTGTTGATATACTTCTCGTGGATGTCTCCATTTTGCTTATTGTTGCAGTGCGTTACATTGACTTGCATGCTTCAGCTTTGCGTTGCATTGTGTTGCATTGCTTTGCATTGCATTGCTTTGCGTTACCTTGCTGCGCCTTGCTTCGCATTGCTTTGCATTACATCGTTTTGCGTTGCATGTTCCTTGCATGTTCCTTACAGAATGTTTCCTTGCATGTTTCTACTTCCCTGCAGTCTATGCAACTTGCTTGTCAAAAGGTTCTTCTCAACTTGTCAAAAGCTCAACTTATCACTTTTTGCAACTTGTCAACTTACTTGGCAACACAAGGTATCTGTATGTACTTCTTAGCTTGCCAAGTGTGGCTGACGTTTCCTTGTCAAGTTGTTATATGCTAAGGTTTCTTTGAAGGGCGTTTGTTGTCAAAAACTGCGGGCCCTCTTCAAAGAAAGTGCTGAAGCTGGGGGAAGCTGATGCCCTTTTGGCGGAGGTATGAGAGGGTTTGAGCCAATTTCAATCAAACATGTCATTACAGGTAGGGTAGTAGAGGTATGAGAGGGTTTAAAAAAATGGTTGCATTTCATCAAACCTTCAACATTTCCTATATACCTCAGTTAAATCGCTGAATACTTGAAACAAAAACAGGAAAAATTAAAAAAAAAATAAAAAAACCTGAAACAAATCGAAAAAAAACTCGCTGGCCATGCCCAAGCAACTTCCAAAACAATCCTTGGGCAGAGCCATCGAGTCTTCGCCACCAAGGCATTTCCCAACGGTCACACTGCCGACGCAGACCCGGGAGGTTCGGTTGCCCAGGCAGTGGATTTTGTGGCGGAACTGAGGATCCAGCAGTTTCAACATGTTTTATTTTGGTTTCCTATGATGGATAGTATCCTTATACTGGGTTTGGAGGGAGCGATTTGAGGCCAGGGGTATCCTAACTATGGCCCTTTAAACGGGGAGCGATTTGGAGCTACCAGGAGTGGCCTAACCAAATGGTATTATTTTGCTCGAATTCATCCATTGGATACTGATGGATGTTGTAATTTATGTTTTTGTAACAGTACTAAGTACTATATAATAAGGATATCTTGTTATGTGTTTCGTGTTCCCTTGAATCATTGATGCATGTTGTTGCTGTTGGTCAACGACCACACCGTCGGTGGTTATGTGTGAGCAACCGACAAGGCGAACGACCAAGTACAAGAATTGTGACAGCGAGATCAATCACTCAAGGATAATGTCAAACTACATGTGCTGCAACGCGACAAATCGCCAATGTATTAGTCAATGAACATGGGAAATACAACCATGAACTAGGTACGGTAGTCTATTTGCACAGTCTACATTGCCACTACGCTGAACTCTGTTGATTCCTGCGGGTAAAGAAATTGACAGATGAATCATGACATGTTCCTCCCGGGATTGGAGGAGTCCTTGATATGATGCTCTTCCTCAGAGTCTTTAGACCACATCTGTGGAGTGGAAGGGGGCTCCAACGCAGTTCCTGTCAGGATTTCGAGACTTTGGAACCATTCTGTGATTTACCAAGACTCACTGACACAAAACAACGAGAAAGCAAGTGTGCACATACGCTGCACGTCTCAGTGGGCAGTACATTCAAAGTTTTAAAAAACCATTCAAGACAGACACCAGACAATCTGAACCTTGCGTTTGTTCGAGGACAAATGTGGACTCAGCAATGATGCGCTGGTGTTTTGAATGTGTTCAGTGCTCGCATACCTAGTAAAAAACCAGGTGATTCATTGAATCCTGTCATTGCAAGGCTCTACAGCACGTTGTGTAGCTCACCAGTAGTGCGAGGTTATCCCTCAGACAGGGTCACTGATAGGTTAAAGTCAGTGACAGTGATGGATAGTGTGAGTTTGATCTCTCCGGACACGTTGCAAAAGAAGCAAAGGCATATTCTAATTCAAGTCATTGGAGCCATGACAAGGCCTTCTTGAACATACAATATCATACGAGCTTGGAGGAATGATTCAAAAGCCAGCATCAACTTGTGATGGTCTCTTCACATTGTGTTCTTTTTTTCTGGCGAATTGCACTGATGCATTTCGTCACCAAACATAGAGCATTGCTGCATGGTTTTCTAGAGCAAAGGCACAGCCATTAGCCGGCTTATTTGTTGACAATGAATCATCATGAATCAGTGGCTCCTTACCGTGAAGTATTGTTAATGAACAATTATCAAACATCATTGGCTGTGCGATTTGTACGCATTTGTTTGATAGACCTCAGTGTAGCAATAAGCACGAACTACTCACCCTGTGATTCGCCGTAGAAATTCCGTCATATTTTACAAAGACATACATCAACATTGAGTATTGAATGTTTACAGATAGAACAAGTATACAAGACGAAACTAAAACAGTTAAAAAGTAAGCAATTAAGGTCATGTTAAGCCTTTTTTGTCATTTTTTGTTTATGTTCTGTATTATATCGGTATGTGCCAAAATAGCGGTACGAAACCCATGGTTTCCTAGTAAAATGATGATTTTTTGATGGGGCTCATTGGTTACCCAACGGCTTGGCACATAGCCATATGGCTGTGGGTCAGTTCACCCCGTACCCCTGGTTCCTCTATCATTAACATTCATTAACCATTGTTTTCCCACTATTATTGTTGGTTATTATCCCCCATGAGCGTTGGTTGGTCAACTGCTCGACCCTCGCCAGCTCGCCCGTCATATCTAGCGCTGTCGAAGCTTGCAGCTTCGCCCAGGCGCCACCTGAGTTGCCCTTCGTTGGGAGTTCCCAGTATCGGACGGACGTCGTGGTGACGACTCGAACCAGTCAGGCATAGGGCTACCCCAAGTGAATGGCTACCCCCAGTGAACGAAAGAACCACATATAGCGTTCATTAGAATCCAAATGGTTGATATATCATAGGTATACTTATATATACTCCAAATTTATTATCTATTGTCCAATTGGTTCATATATCATAACATAGGTATACTACTGGTATACTTGTACGCCAAATCATCCAGCATATCAAGCATTTGTAGACATCAACCTACAATTTTAAGGGGTTCCCTCTTTTGAGAAACCGCCATATGCAAGAGATAGCACTTTCGGATAGCAGCTGTTTTTTTATGGATAAACAGACGGTGTATTTGTTTGTTGAGCACATCTGATTTGGACAACTGCCAACCATTTGGGGGCTTCTCAAAATGGGGGACCCCAAAAAATGATTGGTTTATTACCATCATTGATTGACATGGGACGATTTTGGGGGCAAATCTATTTTGAGAAACCACTATATACACATGCGCATGTGACATATGTATCATGTTGAATATACAGCAGAATTATATATATATTTATTTATATTTATATCTATATCTCTATGTTTATATCCATATATTTATATCTATAGCATGTATAATGACTTATGGTGCTACGACATCTATTCGTAGTGTTCGGTATGGTTCCTCATCTCTTGGCGGTGGTTTGCTTTGCGGGAACTCTCGAGTGCAGCACCTGTACGACCGAGGTTTCTGCTGGTGAACAGTTGCTACAGATACAATGGACCTGCCAGTATCATTTTGGCAACCTGTTCACCAGCAGTAATGGTAGCAACTGGTAGTAGCAACTGTTCACCAGCAGTAACCTCAGTGTATGGGATACAATGGTTGGTTCCATTTTTGCTAACAGCATGCCCTTGCTAATGGAAGCAATCACGGCACGAATCACTGGCAAAACGGAGTAAATCTTTTTCAAAGTTCGATCCGGTGCCTTTTGCTAGACGCTGATATCCACTCGTCCCTTGACAAGCTACAAATTGACGATGGTTCAGTGAATGGACCACTTGTATTGATTTGGTCAAGCCTGCGTCACCCTAGGTGGCAATTTTGGCAAACATGTGCTCAACACCTTGGTTGAATGGTTGACAGAGGAATATCTCATATAGATATGATATTACGGCATATCACATTAGATATCTATATATATTTAATATTATATATTATATATTTTATATTATATATTGTATATACATATGGTGTGATATGTTTAATTCTCAACAGTATGCATGCACATGATTAATCTATTCAACACGTACTAAGATATTATATATATATACATTTGTGGATTTACGCATATGTACGTATATATATATATATATTATATACATATAGTATATATACCTACTGGTTGGTGGTTTTAAGCACTTTCTATTTTCCCTAGTAATCATCAATAAATGGTTTAGTTAAATAGTATTTTTCATAGGGGTGGTTCAACCACCAACCAGTAGTTGCTTCACCATTGATGTTACGGTAATCATCATCCCCGGTCCTTTCCCACTATTAATGATAATAGACCCAGTGAACGAGTAGAAACCCCTATTATAGTTGTGTTTACATATACCTGCTGTTTTTAAACAGTTTGTCCAACACTCCGCCCAGGCAGAACGATTGACTGCAGCCACTGCTCGGGCACAGGTGGATGGTGATGATTGCGTCACCACTTTGTTCATCTCGGGGAGTGTTGAGTTTATGTGTCATAACATTTGCTGTCTCATGTGGATTTTGTTGATGTATGTGATTTGTGTATTTTGCTGAGAAATATAGAAGCAAGTTGAAGATAATGCAAGTGGTTATTTCAATTCATGACGGAGTACACTCATTGCTTGGTTTGTGAAAATTCTTATTGAAAGTCAGCAGGTTCATCTTGTTTGCAATTCCTATTAATTCATACTTATTACCAGTAGTACCCGGGCAAACCGGGGGCAGAAACTTCCAAAGTTATTGGCCTATAAATTGAAAACAGTCGTGCCTATAATTTTCGGAGCCATCAACTGCCTATAATGTCGCAGCGCAAACAACAACAACAACAACAACAA
>VSDK01011814.1:33960-52437 GCA_009767595.1 Symbiodinium kawagutii
AGCCAGAAGCAGCCAAAAGCAGCCAAGAGTAGCCAGAAGTGACAACAGTCATACAGATCCTTCATTTTTCAATTTGTCAACTTGAAAAAGTGACAACAGTCACAGAGATCGTCACCGGCACGAAGCTCTCGTGCGAGACTTCCTCCATTTTTCAATTTGTCAATTTGAAAAAGTGACAACAGTCACAGAGATCGTGGCGGCACGAAGCTATTTTTCAATTTGTCAACTTGACAAAGTGACAACAGTCAGAGAGATCGTCGCCGGCACGACGCTGTCGTGCGAGACTTCCTTCATTTTTCAACTTGTCGACGGATGCCAAACGTCAATTTTTGACGACAGTCTCACACTCCCCGCCGAAGAGCTGAACCCGCCGTTTCGCGGAGCTTACTTTCAACGTCGGAGCAGAACACTTTGCATTGCAAAACACAGCATGTCGCGAGCCGGCTATCTACCCAAATTTTGCAAATCGAAGCTTTCGTGCGAGGCTTCTTCGCATTTTGCACGTCGACAACTTCAAAAACGAAGCTTTTGTGCGAGACCTCCTTCATTTTTCAACCTGTCAATTTCCAAAAGTGACAACAGTCACAGAGATCGTCACCGGCACGAAGCTCTCGTGCGAGACTTCCTTGATTTTTCAATTTGTCAATTTCAAAAAGTGACAACAGTCATAGAGATCGTGGCCGGCACGAAGCTATCGTGCGAGACGTCCTTCATTTTTCAACCTGTCAACTTCCAACCGTGACAACAGTCACAGAGATCGTCTCCAAAACGAAGCTTTCGTGCAAAGCTTCCTTCATTTTTCAATTTGTCAACGGATGCCGAACATCAATTTTTGACGACAGTCACGCGACCCCCGCCCGAGACCAGCCCGCGGCAAGCCCGAGCTGAACCCGCCGTTTCGCGGAGCTTACTTTCAACGTCGGAGCAGAACACTTTGCATTGCAAAACACAGCATGTCGCGAGCCGGCTATCTACCCAAATTTTGCAAAACGAAGCTTTCGTGCGAGGCTTCTTCACATTTTGCACGCCGACAACTTCAAAAACGAAGCATCGAAGCTTTCGTGCGAGACCTCCTTCATTTTTCAACATGTCAACGTCAAAAACTGACAACAGTCACAGAGATCGTCTCCACAACGAAACTTATGTGCGAGACTTCCTCCATTTTTCAACTTGTCAACTTGAAAAAGTGACAACAGTCACAGAGATCGTGTCCCAAACGAAGCTGTCGTGCGAGACGTCCTTCATTTTTCAATTTGTCAACTTGACAAAGCGACAACAGTCAGAGAGATCGTCGCCAGCACGACGCTGTCGTGCGAGACTTCCTCCATTTTTCAACTTGTCAACTTGAAAAAGTGACAACAGTCACAAAGATTGTCGCCGGCACGACGCTGTCGCAGAGATCGTGGCCGGCACGAAGCTGTCGTGCGAGACTTCCTTCATTTTTCAACCTGTCAACTTCCACAAGTGACAACGGTCACACGGTCAGTCTCCGAAACGAAGCTTTCGTGCGAGACTTCCTTCATTTTTGAATTGTCAATTTCAATTTTTGACGACGGTCTCACACTCCCCGCCCAAGACCAGCCCGCGGCAAGCCCGCGCCAGAGCTGAACCCGCCGTTTCGCGGAGCTATACTTTCAACGTCGGAGCAGAACACTTTGCATTGCAAAGCACAGCATGTCGCGAGCCGGCTATCTACCCAAATTTTGCAAATCGAAGCTTTCGTGCAAGGCTTCTTCACATTTTGCACGTCGACAGCTTCAAAAACGAAGCTTTCGTGCGAGACCTCCTTCATTTTTCAACCTGTCAATTTCCAAAAGTGACAGCAGTCATAGAGATCGTGGCCGGCGCGATGCTTTCGTGCGAGACTTCCTCCACTTTTTCAACTTGTCAACGTCAAAAAGTGACAACAGTCACAGAGATCGTGGCCAGCACGAAGCTGTCGCGCGAGACTTCCTTCATTTTTCAACTTGTCAATTTCAAAAAGTGACAACAGTCACAGAGATCGTGGCCAGCACGAAGCTGTCGCGCGAGACTTCCTTCATTTTTCAACCTGTCAATTTCAGAAAGTGACAACAGTCACAGAGATCGTCGTAGGCACGAAGCTGTCGTGCGAGACTTCCTTCATTTTTCAACTTGTCAATTTCAAAAAGTGACAACAGTCAAAGAGATCGTCGCCGGCACGACGCTGTCGTGCAAGACTTCCTCCATTTTTCAATTTGTCAACTTCAAAAAGTGACAACGGTCACAGAGATCGTGTCCAAAACGAAGCTTTCGTGTGAGGCGTCCTTTATTTTTCAACTTGTCAATTTCAATTTTCGAATGAAGTCTCACGCGACCAGCCCGCGGCAAGCCCGCGGCAGAGATGGACCCGCCGTTTCGCGGAGCTTATTGTCAACGTCGGAGCAGCGCGCTATTGCAAAACACAACATTTGGCGAGCCGTTTATCTACCCAAATTTTACAAAACGAAGCTTTCCTGCGAGGCTTCCTCACATTATGCACGTCGACGAATTCAAAAACGAAGCTTTCGTGCGAGACGTCCTCCATTTTTCAATTTGTCAACTTGAAAAAGTGACAACAGTCACAGAGATTGTCGCCGGCACGACGCTGTCGCAGAGATCGTGGCCGGCACGATGCTGTCGTGCGAGACTTCCTCCACTTTTTCAACTTGTCAACTTCAAAAAATGAAAACAGTCACAGAGAATGTCGCCGGCACGACGCTGTCGTGCGAGACATCCTCCATTTTTCAATTTGTCAATTTGAGAAAGTGACAACAGTCATAGAGACCGTCGTAGGCACGAAGCTGTTGTGCGAGACTTCCTTCATTTTTCAACTTGTCAACTTCAAAAAGTGACAACAGTCAAAGAGATCGTGGCCGGCACGAAGCTGTCGTGCGAGACTTCCTTCATTTTTCAACCTGTCAAATTCAAAAAGTGACAGCAGTCACAGAGATGTGTCCAAAACGAAGCTTTCATGCGAGACTTCCTTCATTTTTCAACTTGTCAATTTCAAAAAGTGAGGACAGTCATACAGATCGTCACTTGAACTCTCATTGCTTCAACGCAGGTGACTTTAACTTGCCTGGCTATAACTCTCATTGCTGTAACTCTCGAGACTTTAACTCTCAGTGCTTTAACTTCCATTGCTTTAACTCTCAATGCGTTAACTTCCATTGCTTTAACTCTCAGCGCGTTCACTTCCATTGCTTTAATTTCCAATGCTTTAACTCTCAATGCTTGAACTTCCATTGCTTTAACTCTCAATGCTTTAACTTCCATTGCTTTAACTCTCAATGCTTGAACTTCCATTGCTTTAACTCTCATTGCTTTAACTTCCATTGCTTTAACTTCGATTGCTGTAAGTCTGACTGCTTTAACTTCCATTGCTTTAACTTCCATTGCTTTAACTTCCATTGCTTTAACTCTCAATGCTTGAACTTGCATTGCTTTCACTTCCATTGCTTTAACTTGCATAGCTTTAACTACCATTGCTTGAACTTCCATTGCTTTAACTTCCATTGCTTTAACTCTCAATGCTTGAACTTGCATTGCTGTCACTTCCATTGCTTTAACTTGCATTGCTTTAACTTCCATTGCTTGAACTTCCATTGCTTTAACTTCCATTGCTTTAACTCTCAATGCTTTAACTTCCGTTGCTTTCACTTCCATTGCTTTAACTTCCATTGTTCTAACTTCCATTGCTGTAACTCTGAATGCTTTAACTTCCATTGCTATAACTCTCAATGCTTTAACTCTCAATGCTTTTATTACCGTATTTCGAGTGGTTGTAAATGTTCGTAACACGGAACTTTGCTTCCAAACTTCCTTTGATCATCTATAAGCCAAAAAGATCAACTGCTGTGGGTTTGTTGATTAATTATCTACAATCCTTTCTATGATCATTGATCATCATGTATAAACCTGAAAATTGTTTTCATAACCCCCTGGATTGATATCATTGATCATCATAAAAAACTACTAGGTTTAATTGCTCGTCATGAACCTAATAAACAACTACTAGTTACTAGTTGATCATCCTGAGAACCATTTAGTTGGTAACTACTAGTTTATCATAGCTATTAAACTAATAAACCTACTACTTTTTAGGATTTACCCACGGCCGCTGGCACCGCTCAACCAAGATTTCACCCGTCGCCAGGGCACCGAACGCGATCCAGCTGCTGCAGGCTGCGCGACGGGAGACCCATGCAGGTTTCTCAAAATACAAATTTGGTACACCCAAAAGTGGTTGGTTGATTCTTACAAATGGTGAATCATGGATGATTTGGGGGTATCCCTATTTTGAGAATCAACCATATGGAAACATATGGTTGATAATAACTGGTTAATGGTTAATAGTAGGGGATGATAACCAACCATAGTAGGGGACAAATAGGGAAAAAATAATGAAACATTTCGAAATATAGGGAAAAATACGGCAAAACATATAGAAAAATACGGAACAAATATGGAAAACATATGGACAAGTAGGGAAAACACATGGCTATGGGTCAATAATAACCAACAATAAGGGGGGATAAGTTCACCAAGAATAGTAATGGAAAAACAATGGTTAATGATGGGGAACCAGGAGTGCGGGGTTTTGACCCGCAGCCATTTGGAAAAATATGGAAACATATGGAAAAATATGGAAATGTTTGTGGACAGCAATTATGTCGATGCACAATGCACTATGCGTATATGTTTTACATAGTTGCAATGTTTGTTGTTTTTTTCCTTCGATTTGTTGTTTTTCCTCCATGGCTCATGTTGAAGAAGTTTTTTTCGTAAGAATGTTGAGATAGCAGAAGCCGCGTGAATGTAATTCTTTTGTAGCACCTATGGTAAAAACATGCCGAATAGTTTCTCTAAGAATGATGCAGAATCCACACAAAGACTTAGCCCTTGATGTATGAAATGGATATGCAATGGTTGTTTCTATCAAAAGCAAGGAGTCTTCTGATTTGATGAAAGGGGCGTTGGAGGCACAGAAGATGAAGGCAGAACACACAACAACAAACATGGATGAAGGGACGACATCGCGTTCGATCTGTGTCCAATAGTGTTTTGGTTATGGGACTGTCAGGTCAACACATCCAATGCTATTGGTGTCCCATGGTGGTAAGAGCGACACAAGATGATGAAAAAGATCGGTTTCAATGCTGTGTTTGCATAGAATTTTGGAAATCTACAAGAAAGGAGATGTTACGAAAAACACAAGTGCTGTATAAAGGTGTCCTCAAGCGGTTTTGACAAGATGCGCGCCACTCTATGCGGGCACGTGTGACTGTACGCGCTTGCGGGTGTCACCATGCGTGTGGGTGACATTGGGTGATTTAACCTGAGTGGCGCCCAGTAGAAGTGATAGTGATAGTGATGAAAATAACTCATCCAATGCCGATAACAAATAATCCCCAAGCAGCACGGGGGTTCACTCACAGACGTGATTTGGGACCGAAACCACCAACATCATGATTGGATATAGTTGGGTTGTTTTTGACACCACTCCGGTATGTATCTATTATAGATATTGATGTGTGTATATTTATGTATTTACAAGGTGATGTAAGTTGTATACATTTGTTTATCTATGGGTAGATGTATTGACATTTAGATCATGATGTGTACAACCACAGATTGATGCTTGGTCCATCGATGTCCATCGCCAGATGTGGCCAAATCACCTACGGAGATGCCACAGATGGATGCTGAGAGGCCTCGAGGGTTGATGTGCATACTGCTGCATGCAGAAACCAACACAACAGCACCAACACTATATAATACCTTTCAACATAAACATATATATATATATACTATGGAATCTTACAATATATCTAGCTCATAGATAATATCACGTATACACCTCATTAGCTATCGAAGTTGGTGCTATTTGCAGCGCACACATAGATTTGCTGGCCCTTGCATTCCAGGCATCCGAATCCAGAAAATTCTAACGAGAGATAAAGATTGCCTGCAGTCCACGCCCAGCATATATTTTCGATTTCTTTGGCACAAATCAGAATCATTTTTGGTTCCCCATGCTCTCAAGATTCATAGCGTCAGGTTGGTTCCTTGCCATGGGCTGAAGTGTAGATTGTTTACCCATGGTGAAATTTGTCCATTTCATTTGTTTGTCCAGTGAACCGCGAACATGTGGCGCGGCATCAACCCGACAAGCGCTAGTATTTCACCAAACTGCACTCATCTTTGGGCAGGGTTTCGGTTTTTTTTGTCTTAATGGATAGTTTCAGCCAGTGAATGAAGGTGTTTGTTGGAATGCTGACCTTTTTCATTCCTGGTTCTCTTGATGTTCTCATTATTGTTTTCTGTAGGTTGTAGTGAGTTTTGTTTTGTGTGGAAATTCTCGGCAGAAAATACCCTCAACTATATAACTTTCCTGATGATGCGTCATGGCGCTCAGTGTCCCATAGTGGGCGAGAAGCAACAAAAAACAAACAAATTGGATTTTTGAATGAAAGAAATTGGTTGTTTTTCAAGCATGACAGTTCATGAGCACAAACAAAATTGATTTTTCTGGGGATACTATGCTACTAAGTCATGTGTCAAGTTTGCTAATCTGCGTGGTGAATCCTGGTGAGGATTTCGAGTTACTATCATGGGAGAGAGTTGCAACTGATTTTAGATATGTATATATGCATTGTGCGTATATATATATATGTATATAATAGGTTTTTCAAGATATCCATATAGAGATAGACATGCATATAAATCTATTGCATATTGTTGCATTGATAGAATTGCAATGCAACGAGTCAATGGCAACGAGTTCTCCGCCAAGCATGGTAGACGGCAACGGTCGCAACTTCCTTGACTCCAGGCAATCGGCCGAGATGGTGGACAGTTTGGAGCTCAGTTTGGAGAGATAGCTGTGACCCGAACGTGGTTCGAACGTGGCAAAATCGAGAAGCACAAGCTGTGGACTGCAACTGTGGGGAAAACGGGGGAAATATGGGAAAACCGAAATGACTATGGCTCAAGGACCATGAGAACGCCCCGTTGGGTCTGCGAATTATCTCGTTGTGGATTGGGACGGGGCTCCATGAGTTCTCGGTTTCCCAAGAATCTCAACAAGGTCTGGTTGTGTTTCAGTGACGCGAATGAATTATTTTGGCCACTTGAGTCACACGGTTGACATGCGAGATCATGGGAGTGTCAGAAAGTGCCATCACAAACATCTGCTGCCAAAAGACAGATTGATGGCTGTTGCCATTCCAGCAGGACTAAGACTGACCCGTCCGATCGGTGAAGTGGTTAGTGCGCGATTGAGAAATGTGATAAATATAAATAAATAAATAAATATATATACATATACAATTTCACAAAATATATCTAATATATTTGATGAATCTGTATATATTTTACAAATAACTTAACATAAGCCATGTTTTTGCAAAGACCTGGGGAACCCCAAGGCGTCCTGGAAGCCCATCATGGCGCCCATGGACCAATCGCCAGCTGGGGATCACCAAGCGGATCACCTAGCGATGCCGCCGCCGAGGTGCCTTTGCGTTGCCGTCCCCGACGGAGACTGGGCGAGCGACCGGGTCAAGCAGTTCACCAACCAATAATAGCTGGTTGATAGCTGGTATTAGCTGGTGAATAGTAGGGGATGATAACCGACAAGAAGAGGGGATATACCAGCTATAGCGCGAGTTGGGTCAATATTAAATATTAACCAACCAATTTCATGGGGGATGACTTCACCCGCAAAAATATAGGGAAAACGAGCTGGTTAATGATAGGGGAACCAGGGGGACCAAGGGTTTTGACCCATAGCCACTTGATGAGTTGAGATATTTCGTATCTTCAATGCCTTTGTTGTCTCAACTTTCAACTAGTTGAGATGTGTCCTCATTGTTTCTCATTTGTGTTGTCCCCCAACGGGTACCTAGCGGCTTTGATGTGTGTCCGCCTTCAGATGTGTTTTTTTCTGAACATCGGCATCATAACCTATTGAAGATGAAGCATTGCTGAAAAATCTAGAAGAGTCTCTAATTTATGATTCGTATGCATCTTATGTATGTTTGATGTTTGTCGTATCTAAGCAGTTTATGCATTTTTGTTGGCAGGCCTGTGTCAACTCACCAAGTATCCTCCAAATTGGGATGGCACACTGAACTGTATGAACTGTGCTTTTCTGCAAGGAGATCTCCTGCCGTACTCAACTGATCTTATGATGGTGACTGTTTGCTGGGTCAAGAAGACCCTGTCGACCACCCATGTGCCGGTAAGACACGGACATCAACGGGGCAATACTGTTGGAACCATCTGAACTGTTCTACCAATCAGTACTGCAGAGTCATGTGAATGGGACAAGTTACGAACATGTTGAGAGTGTTTCTTTAGCAATTTTGCTGTCCCAGGGTGCAAACATATCTCACACCCCTAACCTTGCTGATGAAAGTGACGTGCTTGATATTGTTTGATGGTGTTTGAGGTTGGTTCTACTATTATTTATGTAATCCGCAATTTGTCGGTGAATTGGCATGAGATCCAAAGTTTTGAAACAAACGTAGGACAACGCATGGAAAGTGCATGGAAAATGATGGAAATTGATGGAAAATGATGGAAAATGACAGAAAACGCATGGCATGGCAAATCATGAGTGCATTTTTAGTGCAGGGAATGCATTTCATCATAGGACCGCCTTTGCGACCAAGGAGATGCCAGTACCCACTGACATGCCTTCTCCAACGTGGGGAGCGCAGCAGTCAGGGGTTTCGCAGCACTAGGAGAGGTGTATTACTGGTTGGTGGTTTCAAACATTTTTTATTTTCCTTAGTAGTTATTATCAAATGGTTGGTTGACTACTATTTTTCATAGCAATTGAAACCAAAAACCAGAATCGTATTGCAGAACAGCTGCAGTGCTTGGTGATTCTGGTGTCTACAGGGGTCAGCCAGATAGAACTGACAGCCATGGATCTGTTGCCACCACTTGCGGTACCCCATTGGTAAAAGTAGAAAAGTTCAAAGATGTTCAAAGTGCAGCATAGAATGCTCCGAATGCGCACATTGCATAGCATTCTAAGATACTTCAAGCGTCTAACCCAAACGATCATGGGCTTCAGCATTCGTTGTTTGCTGCATCGGTGCATCATGGTTTGCGTTTTTTGTTGAATTGCTTGTAGATGTTTACACATATGTTTATACAGACGTGTCTATCGTATACACATCATTACGCATCTGTTTATACACATCTGTTCAAAAAAGATGTGTATAGTTTACTTACATGCAATAATGGATCTGTCTATAGTATACACATCTGTTCATAGATGGTTTTTGTTTGAACCAGTGTCTTCGAACTGCTTGCCCGCAGGTCGCCGGCAGATCCCCCGGCGCCCATGATGGAGCCGGTACAGGTCAGCACCTCCCCATGGAGCCCCTACTCCGCTGATTTCATGGGTCTGTGATGGGTGAGCAGCCAACCGA
This sequence comes from Symbiodinium kawagutii, assembly GCA_009767595.1. Lineage (NCBI taxonomy): Eukaryota > Dinophyceae > Suessiales > Symbiodiniaceae > Symbiodinium > Symbiodinium kawagutii. The sequence goes on from VSDK01011814.1 coordinate 43,410, forward strand.
CATACAAAGTAGCCGCAGGAGAGTGGAACAGCACGGGACAACTTGGACTGTTTTGATCACCAGCATAATTTGTCAGATAGATGGAAGGATAAATAGATTGAGAGATAGATTGATAGAGATAAATGAAGAGCCAGTCCTGCCTGTGCCAAGAAAGTGAAAACTGCAATAGCATCACATCAGCTCCGGTCTTGCATGGTAGGACGTTCCCATCATGCCTGATCTGGCTGGAGGATCGTCAGCCTTGCCGGCAACCCAGTGAAGGGCCGCGTATAGGCTGTTGCAACCCTGAAATGCTAATGGATGGAATAGGTTGCTTGTAAACGAACATGTGAAACCCAAAACTATGGTGGTTGTGATTGCTTGATGTGTGTATTCTCAGCTTACAACAATCCACACAAGCACAACATCACAAGCTTCAGCAATTGCCGACCGCCTATTGGTGCAAGAAAAGTTGCGCTTTTGTTGCACTACATGTTTTGCATTGTTTTCCTATAGTCATCATGATTCATAGTGCTACAGAATCTGATTCTGGCTCTCCCAATTGTACGTACTTACAGTCCAGTTGCTTCTGCATGTTTGCCACCATGTTGACCCATATTGGAGAATCATCTCTCACATTTTGCCTTCCCCGTTTTTACTTATTATTTGCGAGAAAGGAAGGAAGGAAGGGCAGAAGGAAGGAAGGAAGGAAGAATCAAAGGTAGAAAGGCAGAAAGGAAGGAAGGAAGGAACCCGCGTGACGGGTGCCCGGGAAAGAAGGAAGGAACGAAAGGACATCAAAGAAAGGAAGGGAGGACAGAAGAGAATGAAGAATAAAAAGAAAGGAAACATTCGGGAAACAACAAATCAAACGACCACCACCACATAGCTACTGGTAATACTAGTATCTCCTATTACTGTTCATTTTCCCTCTTACTTGTTGCTTATGATTTGCAACTGTATATTCATCACGTACTGCCAACTACTCCCTCTTGGCCACTACCTAGCACGTACCGCTACTACATGTTTACCTACGATGTACTCCGCACTACTTGCTGCATCCTAGGTTCTACGGCATACAACTATGAACATCTAGAGTAGTTTTAAATGACTGAAAGTAATCAAAAGTTAAAAGTATCTGAAGGGAGAGAAAGATTAACAAAGATTGACAAAGATGAACAAAGATGAAGATCCGATCTGAAATTCTTGAAAGTTCAAATCCCTTCTGTGACGACGTGTTGAGATCTCCGCACGGCCTCAGGGTAAGCTCCGGCTTCAGCTCGAAGCCGCGGTCGCCGTCGGAGATGCTTGGGAAGCTCAGGTGGTGCCGATGTGTCCGCAATGCGTCACTGTGTGTTGATATGTTCATTCACTTTGTGCATCTTATTTAATCTGATGTATTGTATTTTATTTGTTTATTTATCTATTTATGTTTTTGTTTATTTCTGTATTGGGGTATCTGTTGAATTAGAATTGTGTGAATGTATCATGTGTATCTTAAGTTGCTCGTATTTATGTAATGTTGACTTTAACTGCTTAGGAAGTACTTAAAGTGATAACAGAAAAGAGTACCAGTTCCCTTTCCAATCCCAAGCATGTAGCAAACAACGCTTTGGTCCGTCTACAAAGGGGCGTGCCCCTAAACCACCCATCTTACAAGAAAAGAGACCAGGGGTACCCTTAACCTTACAATACACCATACATGCGTTTATCCCTGTAGGTGTGTATTTGATATGCACATAGCACACGCATTATGTGTATATACATATATATATATATATATATATGTGTGTGTGTTCATATATGTACATAGTATACACGTTTGAATTCACATGAGAATTCATATCATACTCCCAACATGTAACACATTTACATACAATCATTGATGATTTCCCTTGTCACCATTGTTGATCACTATTGTTTGAACTTGCTGAAGTGTTTTTAGCACATTTGAACGAACATGATCCATTCAACAGCAACAAGTTTCATTGTGACACCATAATTCATTATCAATCGTTGGAGCATGAGTTATAAACCATGTGTTAAAGACATGATTTCATTATAGCATCAATCATAAACCATGTCTCTTGGTCATTTCAAAGTCATTTTTAGGTTCAAACCATGAAAAAAGAAATAGACACATCTTAATTCGCATTTATACACCATAAAGATTGGTTTTTGGGCAATAAATGCTAAACAATGATGGGTAAAGCATCTTAATTCGCGTTATTTATGCCATGTTTAAGTCTTCAAAGTTCTGAGCCGAGGCCTGTGCCCACAGAGCAGCCACTACCAACATCGCCTGCAGATGGCCTTGAGGTGCTGACATTGGTCAACCGAGCACGGTGTCATGAAAGATGATGGTCACCATTGTGTCATAAAGAGTTGCCCTCAGCAATTGGCATGCGACTCACTTGGGGCCCATCTGCCAGGCTTGTTAGCCAAGTGTCACGAAGATATACCCTTAAAGTAACCGAGCAATTGACTGAGCATCCACTATTTTTGATGCGATTTTTCTGGTGGATTCTCCATTGCCAAGTTAGTTTACCAGAGGGTAAGTCTCAAAAATGTTGGTCAAAGTTCAGTTGCTTTACTTAATGCATAAGATCAGTATGCTGTTTTTGCAAGGTTATAAAACATGATGGTCAATGTTTAGTTGCATTAAAGATTTTTGATGCACAGGATACGGATGCCTGACTGTATTCCGGATTGCTGGTCAATGTTTGATGCCAACAGTGTTTAGTGGACAACCATGGCTAAAGCTAACGGATCTGGTGAAACCTCAGCTGCTGGTGAAAGATTCGGTTGGTTAACCGTTTCTTCCTATCAAGCATCATGAAGCAAGAAGTCATCAGTGGTTGGTGATCAACTACGTTGATGATCGATGATTGTCAATCATTGCAGTTGGTAGCATGGTCATAGCCAGAAGTCTCACAAATGCCAGGTGTTTAGCCAGGTTGGATTGTAACTCCCCAGGCTGCAACTGCCACGAATCTGCTCCGTCTCAGGGCGATGTGATGGATCCGCCTGCCCGGAAGCTCAGCTGTGGCGGGTTGTGAAGCATCAGCTGCTTGCAGCTGTAGCAACCAAGGATCCCAATGGATCCCATCCATTGGCTATGGGTCAATATTAACCAACCAATTTCATGGGGGATAACTTCACCAACAAAACTATAGGGAAAAGAATGGGTAATGATGGGTAACCAGGGGGACTAAGGGTTTTGACCCACAGCCATTCACCAATGGAACATGGCACTTGCAGACTCCACACTTCCTGGTCTCCGCCCCTGGACGGAACGAAAATGTCAGGCATGGACCCGAAGATTCTTGGAAGTTCCAACACGATGTGGGCAGATGACCAGAAGTCTGTATTGAACTCCAACAGCGCGTGCACACCCGGGCCTGAACCTTATAGCGAGCCAGATAGATTGCTAGCTGAATGCCAGATACATGATGAAGTGCCAGAAACAATGCTGGATAGATCGCGGCAACAAGCATGAGATGGAACGCAGGTAGAATGTCGGTAGAATGCCAACTGAAATATTGGAATATATGTCAGCCTGAGGTCAGATGGAATGCCAGATAGGACATCAGATGGAATGTCAGATAGATAGATTGCCTAGTTGTATAAGATAGATCGCCTATTAAAATGCCATGCAGGATGCCAGATTAAATGTCAAAATGGAAGATAGAATGCCAGGAAGGATGTCAGATAGACTGCCAAATTGAACTCACATAAAATTTCAGAACAAACGTCAGTTAAAGTGCCAGATGGAAAATCAATTGACAGATGGAATATCAGACGACGTACCAAGGTCGAGATTTCTTGAAGCAAAGTAGCTGTTTTTGGTTAAACGGGGAGATGCCTTGTTGTTGGTTTGGGTATGCTTCGAATATGTTTTATTCCCTCCAAATTTGGCAGGCAATCCATTTGCTCGAACGTGTAAGACAAGGGTTGACTTGATTTGGAAGGCGATTTGGATCTCAAGTGGTGGATGTTTCAAACTGGGATGGTGGGCAATATTTGCATCAATTCAAATTGTTTATGCAAATTTGCTGAAAAGTTGAGACAAAATAGGTTATTGTTTTCTCAAAGTGCTGGGTTTCAAAAGATCGAGTTAAAGACAAATGGTGTTTTCTCAAAATAGTGACACGCAAAATCATTTTCTTTGATGATTTACAACTAGTGATAAATAGTAATAAACCATCCATAACTTTTGGGTCCCCACAGGTTCTTTGCATTGTATTAAATGATACATAAATTTGTTTGTCAAAATGACCCCTATTATGATATAAATGGATCTTAAACAAACCCCATTTATAATGAGAAACCTGCATATGATGCAGCATGGATTTTGTTCCACATTTACAGAGCATGACTTTGGAGCACAGGTGGAGGAGCATTCCCCGGCTTCCACAGAAGATGCTGCCGATGAGGTTGTTCGCGAAGGGACTGGGTGAAGATGTGGGTGACTGACCAAGGTTATCTTGACAGAAACGCAAGAGCAAGAAAGGAAGCAACCTTCTCAGTTATTTGCTATCATGTGGGCAACTGATAACGGGAAATGATATTGAAATGAAAATTGTCACTTATCAGTATCCGCAACCACCCACCGAAAACAAAACATGCGAAACATTCAACTTCAACCAGAACACTCAGTCTGTCACTCAGTCACATCATGATCATCATGTCACACACAGTTCGCACCACTTTGGTACAGCCCAGGGCGTCATCCAAAACGGCGCAGTCCCCTCCCGTTCCCCAGGCGCCGCCCCCAGTGCCGGTGCCAAAGCTTCCTTCCTTCGATGTGCCAACGTTGCCTCCGTCGTGGGTCCCAGATCGCTTGGGTCACGGCAGATGTCCTGAACGGCGATTTCTCGATGTTTTCAAGGGGCACATCCATGATTGAGAAGATGTACAGAAAATTGAAGAGACATGATGCTGTATGTTCAAGTGAACACACCCAAACATACCCAAACCACTGAAAGCCACAAAGTTACGACATCCATATGCAAAGCACAAAGAGTATGATATCCTCCAAACCGTGGGAATAACAAACAATCACAAAGGAAATTGTGTCGCCTTTTTCATATTCCAGTTTCGCACAACTCATGACCACCACACTTTTCGCGTGAACTCAAGGGCTGCTGTAGCCACATAAACTCTCCTCCAAAGCAACGCAGTTTTTCCAAGGCCTATTATATGTCCATTTATGTTTCAGATTCCTGGACTCATATGTTTCTTTCAATCACCTGAAACATGTATACTGCATTTCTTATGATTAAATTTAGAACCATGTGGATAAGTATCAAACCACACTTTTCTCCCCACACATTGCAACCAAGTCTTAGTCAAGACAGGCCCAAGGGCCGGCAAGGGCCCTGATGGTAGAACTTGGCCACTGGAAAATGTTCACTCCTTGCTGCAGTGACGCTGACCCCCCAAAGCCTCAATGGAGTTGCGGTTTGAAAAAGTAAAAAGCGGAACCAAGAAGCTTTACCATGTTTTGGGATCAGTAATTGCAACTACACGTTGTGTTTTTCCGCCATTCTCTTAAGGTTGGACCACAAATTGTTTGCATGGCTTCGTGATACTTGGGAGTTGCATGACCTTGCGGCGATCTTCAGATGGGTTCCACTATGGGTTCCAAGTTTAATGACTTTGCACATCTTTGAACATTCAAAATGATACCCACCATGGCCCACCATTGTTTCCTTTTTTTTTGCCTGACTTGTCACCTTGACAGTTGGGTTGAAGCTCGGCAAAATCACAATCCATATGGCAATGGGTCCAAAACCTACAACTGCAACGGATAGTCCATGATGTTGACACCGTGGTACATATCCAGCCCTGGACATTCAATCCGCGGCCGGTCAGTGTTCATTCAATATGGTAACCCAGTTGAATCCATCAATCGCACATCTTTGCACACATGATCTACCGATACTTACATAAATTTACATCGCAAGTGAATCTCACACTTGAATTTTGGACAATCTCACATTGAATATCTACAGATATCAACTCAACTCAATGAGACGTCTCAAGTGATTTGGTATCTGGCAGTGGGTCAAAACCCCGTATCCCTGGTTCCCCCCTGTTAACCATTGTTTTTCCCTATTGTTGGTGGAAATCCCCCATGAACGTTGGTTAGTTAATATTGACCCAACTCGCCATCTGTAGATAGCAAATTGACACATGGAACACGTCTCAACTGAACCATCCAACTCTGCCTGGGATTCCCCTGGAGCGTCGATCTGAGGCCTGCAGATTTCCCCCCGCCCGAGTCGGCCTCCATGGCGTCACCCGGCAAGTGAGCGAGGAAGCCACCATTTGCAGGGGGAACTGTGCAGGGGAACCTAACAAAAATGGATGATATCGGTCAACGTTACTAGGAACCACCTTGATTTTGGGAACGATCCTGTCAGGTCAGTAAATAGCAAGTATCATCGGATGGCGAATCTGAAGCAAGTGATACAATGGGATTTGACACTTGCGGGGATACTTGCGGGGATACAATGAGATAATTAGTAGGCAGGTCGTCTTTGATGACCCACATTGATGTCATGTTGTCTTTGAGGGATACAAGTTTGTTCCAGACATAGATAATTTCTTAACTACGTTTGAGATGTTTTAGATATTTTTAGATCACAACCGAGGATGGGGGCAGAGTGAATCACAGTCGCTTGTATATTCTTTGGCTGGGTGCACGTCTTTGGAGTGGATAGCAGTGGGATTGTGAGGCGAGATTAGGGCACACTTTTTAAGCAGATTGTTATTTGGAAATTGTCAACAAGGGGGACCATGGCAGATGATTCAAAGCTACCCCCGAACTTTCTGCCGAAGTGAAGCAGAAAACACTACTCATGATTCACCTGCAAAAAGACTTACTGTGGATTCTGCTAAAGGTATCTATTGGATCTAGTCTTGGGGCTTCCAGGGCAGCATGTCTCATCAGAGATTTGCGGCTCCGGCCACCGGAGCCGCATAGAAACAGAAGACAGGGAACCGACAAAGACAGCCTTTGATTTTGTGAAACCATTGCAGTGTTTACGTGTTTTGGTGTGTTTTGTTTTTGCTCTGATTTGATTTTGCGCTGTTTGAGGGCCTGCAGCTGGCCCAGTAAGACTTGAGTTGCCAGTTGTTTGGTCACGCAACTCGATCCACTTAGAATTGGAATCCATTCAATCCATCATTTTTATGTCCGTCGGCTATCGAAACGCTTGGCTGCATTGCATTGCATTGCATGTTTGAACTTCTTGGCACTCTCCACCAATGCTTCGGGCTTGTTCAGAGGTCTTTAGGATTCCCCTATCTAGGGGCATCTTCTGGAAATTGGAATGATGCACCCCGTTGGAATTCTTCTATTGTCATTACGTACTTGTATACATTTGTTCCTTCCAACTTTTGGATCCAGACAAAAAGGGTTGCAGTGGTGGGTTATCGTTGATTCATAGGATAGGCGCTGGTATTCAGGTGAATTCCACGGTCTCAAAGATAAACATTCGCAATTCATTCATGGACTCCGTCTCTTTCAAAACCTTTCAATCCCTCAAAACCGTTTCCAGCCGTGGATTCCGCCAAGATCCGACAGGATCAGCTTTCAACAAGAGATAGCAATCGCTCAAGATGATCTGATGATCAACGGCGAGTTACTCAAATGACCGAGTTTGGCTAGTGTGAAAATCGATTTGTGAATAAAGATGAAGAAAAGTCAATAGAGATTAACACAATTATTAAAGGTGAACAAAATGAATAAAGGTGAATAAAATGAATAAAGTCAATAAGTATGAATAAAGTGAATAAGTATGAATACCCAGTTAAGCCAACTACAAAAAACCGGTTCGCAGCTGCAGAGATGTCTCAGCTCTCAGCTGAGCTCCAAGGTCCGATGCAGCCTCTGTTACCTCACCAGGGGCGTGCGTCTAAGATCACGGTGAAGGGAATCGCAAGCAGATGAGGGTGTGACTGAGGATCAGGATAACAACCATGTTCCGGTGACCATCTTCAAGTTTTTGACCACCCACCAGTTAAGCAAAAATAGTGGCTTAACAATAGGGGATAAGAACTGACAATAGTAGGAGATATACCAGCTATATGATGCATCTATGCAACAATAGTAGGGGATATACCAGCTGTAGCATCCATACCATATATGATCAGGATCAAGGAGGTATACAACCCATGGATGGTGGTTTCTCAAAATCGGGGACCCCGAAAATGTTTGGTTTAGTGAGTTTAGTATATATACATATACATGTATATGCTATGTTCTTTAAATCTATTGATGGTTAAATACCAGAACGGGACCTCCTGGTAGTGCAGTTTTTGTGACAATACAGCCAATGAAATGAAATGACGTTGGGGGCCCTGCACTACCACAGCGCCCCGGACTCTTAATAAACTGGATGATTTGGGGGTACCCGTATTTTGAAAAAACACCATATGAACATATCGCAGGAAAGCCTACGTATCAGGATGGGTGACCAAAGGGGTTACCTTTGGCTCAGGTTTTGAAACACCCAGTCATTTGCATAGGTATAACTTGGTTTGTAGAAAAACGATGAAAAACGTATGTAAAGTAGTCAATACAGTTGGAACATGTCCAAAACATCCGATCCCTTGAGGGGACACAAGCAAGATAAATCATAAATTTAGTATTCATGTTGACATGCCTGCTTTTTGAGCATGTGGCCAACATTGGCCAACGGTGAATGATGTGAACCCCCGGCGCTCTAGGTTTCCTGGCTCTATGTTTGAGCCAACAAAAACAGCGGATTCGCTATCATTTTTGAATTTGACACTGCATTGACAGAAAGGACCATCATTTGATAGCATTTTTGAACGCTTTTCCCATTGAAATTTGTGATCTTCCACTCATAGATACTTATTGGCAGGGCAAAGTACAACAGTCAACATCATCATCATCATCATCATCATCATCATCATCATCATCATCATCATCATCATCATCATCCAGTTGAGGAACCACCAGTGCCAATCGCAGAAGAGGCTGGGCCCCGTGTGAAAGATGGCTCTGCTGTGGTGC